>VZTE01005383.1:30794-76830 GCA_013397775.1 Eulacestoma nigropectus | reverse complement strand
AGGGGGAAGGGTGTGTCGGGGGATGGGGAGGGGGGGGGAAATAATCTAAGTAGTCTTTTGGCCCTGAACTGCTTAAGTGAAGAAATGGGAAAATCACCCTCTTGCAATGCTCTTCGACATAACCTCACCTTCTCCAAGCCAATAATAATCTCTTTGGACTACATCCTATGTTTTTAAGCACTTCTGAAGAGCTTTACAGTAGCCTTCTGGTGTTTGCAGATAACATCAAAATAAAAGAACTTGGAAGAAACAACACTGGTTGATATGCTTTGTCCAGCTGTAAGATGAAAGGCTTGAGTTGAGCTGTTCGGATTTCCTCACAGCGAGGCTCATAAAGAAAGCACTCAAAGGAATGAAAAATTCCTGCCAAGCAGGAGACAAAGTTCAGGGCAAGGGTATTTTAATTCACTTCAAGAAGGGCAGCACCCAATCAGACTTTACAGAGCTTGTGAAGTGATACTGGCAGAGACCTGTTACCTCCTTCAAGCCCACTGTGGAACTCTCTTGTGAAAAACTACATCACTTCAGTGAGGGTAAAAGATGACATGAACCTCACAGGTTTTGCTCCTGAGAGAAGCAATGGAACTTTACAACATAGGTCTTCAGACCTACTTTTCTGTAGCCAATCTGACCTGCTAAAGTATACTTTCTGAGATGACTGGCAGAGGCATTGATTTTTTGACTGCTTGTTCTTGATCATCTCAGTCTGAGCCACAGAAGGTTCCCACACACTTTATAACAGCCACCAAGCAAATACATTTAGCAGCACTAAACAGCATTTTGCATTTACTTGGTGAGCTTGCAGTCAAGATAATAAAGTAGCACCAGGAAAGCACCAGGTAGCTCCTAATCATTGCCTTTGTCTTTCATTCAATTCCCTTCATGCAGTTGTAGAAGGCAATGAGGTCCCCTCATGCCTCATCTTGAGACTAACCAAACCCAGCTGCCTCAGCCATTCCTATAAGACAAGTTTTCTAGACCTTTCACGAGCCTTGTTGCCTTTCTCTGGACATGCTTCAGCACCTTAATGTCCTTTCTGAAGTGAGTGGCCCAGGACTGAAGGCAGTACTTGAGGTGTGGCCTCACCAGTGCTGCGTACAAGGGGACAATCACTGCCTTGGTCCTGCTGGCCACACTATTCTTGATACATGCCAAGATGCCAATGGCCTTCTTGGCTATCTGGACCCACTGTTGGCTCATATTCATCTGGCTGTCAACCAGCACCCCCAATCCTTTTCTGTGAAACAGCTCTCAAGCCACTCCTCCCCCAACCTGTAGCGCTGAATGGAAAAGGGACGTTGCTAACAAAGAAATATGGATTACAAGACACATTATAAAAGAGTATTTTTAGGAAATGCAACCGTAAGAAACTAGTAACTTTAGCACCAAATGGAAAGAATCTGTAAGTGAAAACAACATATCCAGATGAAGTGAAATTTAACAAAAATTAAATCCCAATGTCGAAAACACATCAAATAGAGACATGAAAGGGAAGGAGAGCAAATCACAAAAAGACATCAAAAAGCAGAGGAAGTGGGAAGAATAGCATAATCTGAAATTCTCTCTGTTCTTTACAGATTTATGAATGTCAAAGATCATACAGAAAAAGTTTCTTCTATTTTTTTAATGTGTGTCTTGTTTTTCTCAGTAACTCAATGTAATAGTAACTTATCAAAGTTCAGCTCTGCTTTATAGGTTTGACTGAACTGTCTATTGACAATTGCCTATTTTTGCCCTTCTCCAAATGCTCTTCTAAGATTGTCATGCAGGGGCAGGGTTTCCCCATTGAGGCTGACTCATTTCTACTGCAGCTGACAGGACTCCTGCTCTTCCAAAACCTTTGTAGTCCTTTGACATAACTCACAGTGAAGGAGTCCATAAGGCATGCAAAGCATTATTAACAAATACAGAAGGTACAACTGGGTAGCTATAACACTTATGGTCGTGCTGCATATGACAGAGACAATTCTCTGTCAAACCACTCATCACAAAAGCTTTACCTATTTGTGCCATCTTCCAGTATATTGGTGAGGCACCATTATATGGGTGATGTTATGCCTACGTTTGACATATCACATAATTACAAGCCTCTTTTTTCACTACTCCCTAAGCATCTCCTGTTGCACACTGTCACAGCGCTTTAGTCCAACCTGGTACAGCAGTTCTTTTGTTCTCAATTCTAGCTATGGTCTTAACTTTGTTGACAACTTTAGCACTTCCGTTATCATAAGCATAAGGGGCTCTTTGGGTCTTCGAGTCAGTTCTCTGGCTTAATCAGCATTCATGAGATGTGCATTTAGTGCTGAAGGGTTCAAGAAAACATTATTTTCTACTCCCATGCAAGAGATGATTCTCTCCAGAAACTTAATTTAGATTTTAGTAAAAAATAAGCAAATCAGGAAAACAACAATACATGACAGGAAGCGAGCAGGAAAAAAGAAATGCCACTAGTGCCTCAAATACCCATAGTGCAGAGATGCAGTCAGACAAAACTACCCTAGGATGACACTACAAAGATGACAAAACAAAACCAAATTCCCCAAATCCCAGTCTGCAATTGTTGCTGTCGGTTCCTTCCTGACCTCCATTTTCTCAGTGCTTTCAAGCTGCCAGCCTTCACTAGCTTCACACAAACTCCTCCAGAAGCACGGGAAAGGCACAGTGGCTAAATCTCTCTGCAGAGTCCAGTGCAGAGGTGGTCTGACTTGGAGAGATTTTACTGGCCTATCCGTATTCATCATTTTATATCTCAGTCCAAGGTCATAAGCATCTGTACGCCAACATTTACAAATGGTGTTGAAATGCCTTTCTGTTAGCTTTAAGCTCGGATGTTGTGTGTGCCTGCAATCATCTCACTTCAGGACTGTTCTCTAAACATTGCTAAAGGGCAAATACACAACCAGGTAGCTCCAAAGCAAAACTGCAATGACTACAATTTATTGTATGCAAAATCATGCAAAACATCAAAATGCTACTTTACCTCCAGTCTGTTCACTTGCTGTTATTTTAATATGAATGCACAAATAAAGCAGACCAAACCTGAGCTGTGCCAAGATAGCACATTACTCAGCCCTTTGCCCAAGACTTGCTCAGAGAGAAGCAGTTGCATCTTGGCACATCTCTGCACTAATGTGCTCTTTCAGCTTTTGGACTGGGCTTGTCTGTACTGACAGCCATGTCCTGACTCACCCAAGTTGCAGTGAATCCATGGAGATGCACATGGTTGCCTGCTATCCCTCTGTCTCCACTAAACTTTACACAGGGTCACGGCCCTACTAGAAGCTCTGTATTCCTTCCCATCCTGCAGCCATCCCCAGGAGGGAAGGAATGGACAACAGCATTTCAGTTGTTTCTGCTCAGATAGCAGAGCATCCTGTGCCTGTTGGACAATGAGATGCAGAAGTCTGGGGAGGTGTGGTGGGGGGAAACCGTCTCTGTCCCTCCTCTTACTGACCGTGCCTTGTCACCAGTGGCCAAGACATGACCATGATGAAGTGGCCAAATCCATTACAGCACTGAGGCTGAAGCACAAGGAGATGATGGCAGCCCTTTGCTCTCCTCCACCAGACCCAGGTGCAGAAATCTCCAGCCCCACCACTGTTTCTCCTCCCAGCCACATCCATGGGAAGAAGGCAGTCACTGTCCTTCCCCGCTGCTGGCAAAAGAGGAAGTCTTCCCTGTTTTCTACTACTTTTCCCAAGGACATCACAGATGGATTTAATTTAAATGCTATTACAATATGGTGCTGCCTTTATGTCACAGAATTGACTAATAATTCCTCTTCCCTTCGGTGCTTTAAAACCAATATAAGCATACTCTTCACTTCAGTTTGTGACATTTCTTGCTGCTGGCTAAATAGGGAATATTTTAATTGTACTTCTGATTCTGCCATTAGAAGCCTCTATATCCCATTACAAAGAGACACTGAGATAGGAGATGAAACTGGTAAGGAGCTTCATCAGGTAAGTCTCAGCCCTGCTGCTCTGCTGCTTGCCACAGCCTGAATAAAGAGTGTGTTTCCTCTTGTGGTTTGATGCCAGCTCTTCACAGTGATCTACAGAAAAATAACAAAAATTTGATTTCTGCCCTTTTCTTCCTTATTCATTATATATTTTTTTTAAAATGTTCAGTACAATATCTCACCTTCCGCTATCTGTAAGTAATGCCTGAAGTGTTCTGTTCAGTCAAAATATTCTTCTCACTCTTAGCTGATGGAGCAAATTTTTGGCAACTTTTGAAGATATTTTAATCCAGAACATTTCCCAGACATGTGAAAGTTTATCATCATTGTAATAATGTCTGAATTTTAAAAAATTGTAAAAATTGGAATAAAAATTCTCTTTCCAAGACTGAGATTTTATGATCAACAGTCCATGCATATGATTTTATGATCATACTCCATCCAGGTCTCTCATGCTTCAGCTTCTTGAAGATTTTGAGGAATTTCTGAAGCATGGACATAAACCCAAGCACTTTCATATGACACATGAAACATGCCACTTTTATCTGGGCCCAAACTAGTTTAAGCCAGAGTGAACATATTTGAGTCCTCTCTGTGCAAACCATGCTATAATTGTGGCTTTGTACTACACTGATAGTATTAAATAGTATTTGGTCATAAAAAAGAATTAATAAAATCAGCTGAGTGGGTAGCAGAGCGGAGACCAAGTACAGACAAAATTTGAACGTGAGTAGTTCAAAAAGAACAACATGGAGACACTTTTAGAAAACTTAATTTTAAATTATCAATATATTAAACAAGCAAGTGCAGAAATAACTCTTCCTTTGTCATACCCTGATGACTAGATAACACAACTCTGGACTCTAGGTGCAACTGAGCAGCAGAACAATAAAGTACACTTTATTGTTTAAAAAAAAAAAAAATCTTAAAGTCACATAATCACAAATAAATCTCCATTGACTTTAGTCAATTAACTGAATGCACAGGACCTCTTAAGTCTAATAAAATCAGACAAAGAATTCTGCTAGCAAGCTTCCATGAAACAAGGATCTTATACATTGAGAGGTCGTACATTCAGTTCTAAGAGAGTATTAGACTGCCAGCTCTCTATCTCATGGCAAATATTGAAGCATGTGCAAAATTCAAATAGCAGAACAATTCTCAATGTATGCACAGCATATAAATTTGAAGAACTTTCACACATAAAGTCAAAACAAGCTTTTAAAGTTTTAGAGTCAACATTTCAAGTTATTTACGACTACCAAAAGTATTCATGTGTCCCCCCAGCAAAGCCACAGACTGATAATGAGTGGGACAAAATCTTGTAACTCTCAATTGTTAAAAGGCAAAGAAGAAACGTCACTAAATAACATATTCTCATGTATATGCAAATTTTATTTAGGTGATCAAGTCATCTTGGAAGACAACATATTGGCAGACAGCACACATTTAAGCTCCACCAAAAACCACGTGACCGTTAATCTCCTGGAGGATTTCACATAAAGCTGACAATTTTTGCTTCCACCAGCAATGCTTATTTACTAAATCCTGGACTGGACTGCAAGCTATCATTTTGAAAAGAAAACAAGTCATCTGCACAGCAAAGCACCATTTTGTCCTGCTTGTCTAGCAAGGACTCTTGATCTTTGCACTGTCAAGTTTTACCAGCCCGCTAAAACAAATAAATAAACAAACAAATAAATAGATAAATGCCATCCTCCCCGAAGCTCAAGCAGATCCCCAATAGGCAGGATGCGCACCCGCACAGCGCAGTTCGCAGGCAGAAGCAGCACGCACACACGCACTTCAGACAAACAGAGCACGTAACATTTGAACATTCTTGCCAAATGAGATTGTGTTTGTGTACCTCTCTCTCACACATATGCACAAACCGACACATTACACAGCAAATAATGCTCACCGAACAAAGACCCTTTGTTATTGTTCCGTAAGGTTTTGCAAAATCCCCTTCTTTGTCTAAAACTGAATTAACAGTATTGTTAGAGCCATGAGAATTTAAACATACAAAGCTTGCAGAGACAGACTGTAGATTTCTTTTAGAGCAACTGGTAACATTAAAAAATACAGATATGCTTTGCGGACAGAAGCTCCTATTTACAAGCATCTTTATTCAGCAAATTAAAAAAAAGTAGGAAATATTGCAGCCATTCAAATGCAGACCCTCTGAAAGGATACAACTGGAGCTTAAGGCTTATCACATCCAGCTGTGTTTTAACAGAATCTCTTATCTTTACCTGCCCTCCAAACAGAACTGCTAATAACCAATAAAATAAAAACACCACCTTAAAAAAAAAAACTGAAGAATTTCCAAAAACCAGCAAGTTGTCTCCCTGTTTTTAAACCCCAGCACCTTTAGAAAAATATCAGCATGAATGAAGGAACCATGGTAAAAGGAAAAGATGCATCTTTGTAATTAGAACTGAACAAAGTATGACACTAAAAGGGATCATTCAGGTAGCAGTCTAATGAGGAGCCTCTCCAGCAGCCTCCCTTGACAGGCTGCCCTGACACACATTTATCTTGCACGGCTCAAAAGCATCCCTCTGCTGACAGGACATTCTCCTACCTGAAGCTTCATTTTCCAGCATGAATGCACGTGTGTATCCTCACTGCAGCTTTTCCTGGTTGCATGACTCCTGTTCTCCAGACTAAAGAGACAGAGGGGTGTAAGCAGAGCTGCAGTGTGCCCTACATTTGGCCGCAGATGAATAGAAAGAGTTGGTGCAGTACTTGCCTGGGCTTGTTTAAGTCGACTGAATATAAACACTAGTGTAGTTGAAACTAGACTAACTACTTCCTCCAGCTGATTCCAGTGAAAAGGTATTGTGATAAATAATGCATGAGAGCTCTAATGAACATGCAGCAGCTGATGTCTACCTCTCCCTGCTTCCCCAAACCAATCCTTAGCAATTTTTGTGCTATGAAGCATAACAATTCTCCAAATGTCCAAAGAGCAAGGAGGATGACCCTTCCAGATCTATTTTCTTTCCTCATTAGTCAAATAGACCTGGTGATTGTCTTTTTTGTTTACTGAAAATGTACACAGCTAGAAGTCAAAGAAGGCATGATAAACACAGAACCATATCTCTGTGACAACATAACACTTGTAAATTCAGTTGCTTAGTAATTAAATTTTCTTATTCTTAAGGGTTGTGAGGCAAGAGAAGCTGTGTAAGGATGAACAGTGAAGACAGCAAAAGAATGTGACAGACCAGAAAATAATACTGTACAAAGAAGGCGGGAAAAAAATGCTTACTGCAGCTGGCAAGTTCAGTTGACTGTTTACAGAAAAAAATATTTTTCAGGAGAACTTAGTGAGGGGATTAATATGGGGAATAAATTCACATGATTATTCTCTTAAGCAATAAATTTTGCTGTGTCAGTAAAACTTTTCAAGCCAACTACAAAAAACATTCAGGTATTCTTCCAAAGTGTGAACAAACGGAAGAGTAATTTGCAAGTAATTTATTTGCAAACGCAATTACTGCAATAGGCAAATGTTACTTGTAGATTCGGGTCTATTTCTCAGAATTGTTTTGCTTTGATTTCGTTGTTAGATACACATCAAGTTATTTGGCATCTCTGTATCAGTCACCCACTGCAATCCAAGTGACACTGCTGTCCAAACACAACTGAAAAGGCTCTCAAAAGCCATTAGTTTCCTGTAAAGGAAATGTGGCTTGTCAGTCTCCCAAGCAACAAGAGTTAGGGCCAGAGGAAATGGCCTCAAATTGCACCAGAGGAGGTTTAGATTGGCTGTTTGGAAAAATTTCTTCACCAAAAATGTTGTTAAGTGTTGGAAGTGTTGGCTACCCAGGGAAGTGATTGAGTCACCATTCCTGGAGGTATTTAAAAGATGTAGATGTAGTGCTTAGAGCTGTGTTTTAGTGGTAGACTTGGCAGTGTTAGGTTAATGACTAGATTCAATGATATGGAGGTCTTTTCCAGCCTATATGATTCTATGATTTACAGTGAGAGTTCATGCAGCTCCTAAATTCTGAACCATGGCTCTTCAGTTTGGACTTAATTCTCTAGACAGCTCTGAAATCACATTTCTCACGTCACATCAGAACTAAAGAGACAGTTTCTGCTTTCTACCTCCAGTTCATACAGAAGATGAGAGATAAAAGGAGAAGGTAACAGAGAGACCAAACAGAAAGGGATATTCAAAATATTAGAGTAATCTAAAGCTCAGTCATCACAGGTTGTTACTTTGGAAGGACTCCTCTTTCACCTCTGCTAAAGGTGGTCCTCCTACATGGATCAAAGCTTATAAACTCATCAAACTTAGGTCTCTCCAGATGGTATTATCCAGACAGTTACATTTATTGGCATGCTTTCGCTGTGATACCCTCTGACCTCAGGAATGTGATACACACACCACAAGGCAGAGGAAAGGATTTCCCTTCCCATCAACTGCACTTTTTTTACAGACCAACTCCATCTTTTCACCCTCATCAGTTCTAGCCACATCCACGTGTAAACTGAAGTTTTCAGATGACTGCGCCCTATTCAAAATTCAGTTTTAGCACCAAGTGACACAGTACAAATCTGGTGGCAAGGTTCACTCTGGACATACTTTGTTTCTCGTATTCTCCCTCTCACTCAAGGTCAAGGACAACATCCTGAGCTACAGAACTTTTGTTTCATCCAACACAGCTGGTCCCATATCCTGTGCACTCAGTAACTCACTGTTTCTCCCTCCCCCGCCCCCAGAATACTCCTTTTAAAAAAGAAAAACTCCAGTGCAAAATCATATCCACACAAGCATTATCAGCTCTACAACAAAGGCTATGGAAACACTTCATTTACCGATATCCTACAGATAAACAAACCTCAAAGAGGCAAAGTATCTTAACAGTTAAAAACTGGGGCCGTAATGTCTTCCTTCAGGCTCCTCCATTATGATTTTAAAAGTGGGAACCAAGAGGCTTCCAGAGAATTAGCAGGGCTTCCTACAGTAAGAAAGCAGGGGCTCTGCATAAATCCAGCCTGGTATGCCAGGTAAGCAATCAGGCTGAGCATGACAGATGCAGAACTACTTTATAGAGAGAGCTTCTGTCCCTGCAAAGGGAGCCAAAAGGACTACACCTTGTCAGCAAACAAAACTTCTATCTCAGCTGAACTTGGGCTGCTGTGAATTCACTACCCAGATGTTTTCTTTCATATCTGGAAGATAGTGTTGAATTCTGAGAATTTTTTTTCCAAAGGCTCTAACTCTGAGGCTAATGGAAATGAATTGCTGGAGGGGAGGGGGAAAAACACGCCATAAATACACTTTTCCAAGGCTTCTATAAAGGGAAGCACGTTATCTAAGCTCAGTTAAAAATTTCACACAGCCCTTTGGATATTTACCCTCTTCCTCTTAGTACTTCAGGAGGCTGGGTGAAAGGTTATGAAGGCTGGTTTCTAAATTCAATAGGTGTATTCCTACCATTACAAAGAATTATGCAAACACAACAAGCTGGAAGAGAAATACGGTGTAATTACATTGTGCACCAGCGTTATATCAGTGAACTCTCAGCAGAACTATGTGTGCACGGTACTACCCCTGTGACACCAGGTGTTACGTGTAAGTTTCTGGGAGAAGCAAACCAGAACATAAACAGATGAGCATGACAGTAATTTAACACATTTTATTATTGCAGATCATTTCTCAGACCGTTCTCTCCACTGCTTATTCAACTTAAAAATGTAATGAGAGAATTAAAGCCGTCTAAAAAGGGTGCTTCATAGGGATTTAATTAAAAAAAATTGTTTTCCTAACTTTTTAAAGAATAATGAGCTCAACTGTTTTTTGAATCCATCCATTCATTTGAAATCATGGGATCTGCACTAAAACACTGCTTGTCCATTTGTAGACACCCACTCCTATACAAAACCTCCAATTTCTATGTATCAGAGCTTCAGAAAAAGCCCCACATGGGCTTTTTTTTTTTTTATCCCCAAAATAAAGCAATTTGCTGCTTGTTTTTTTTTCCCTCAAATACTGAGTATTTTCAAATACTGCAATCTAACCAATATGTTAAGTCTTATGTTTGTGAAGCTAAAAAGAGCAGTTTAAAATTTAAAGGCATTCAGCCGAACAGCTTTATATTTCATTTAATATGAGCAGCATTTTGTAGCATTCTCTTGCATGCCTGAACAATCATGTTGCCACTGTGAAAGGAAGAGATGGAGGAGAGGCCTCACCATAGCAAGAGCAGCGCTTAGCAAAATCATCTTTCATTCTTGTGCACTTATTAGGAGAAACTTGAAATAATGTGTGTGGAGTAAACTCACAGACATAACACTTCATTACATGCTTATGGCTAGGGGCCAAGCTGAATCATTTTGGTTAAGTATTTAGCTACTGGCTGGCCAGTTAATTTTACAGTCAAATTTTGTACAGTCTATTTAGTTTCTCCCATTTTTAAATAACTGCAGCCTCCTGGGGAAATTCTCTACTAGACCATCTGCTCGTTTCCTATAAATCCTCCTTTCAGACCTTACACGAATTTCTGAGCTGCCAATCAGAACTTCTTTGATGTCTGGGTGAACAAAACCCCAACTATTCTGCAGTACTCAGAACAAAACCCTCAACTAAAACCTGCAGTACAAAAAAGATTAGTTATCCCCTGATCAGTAAAATAACAGCAGCAAAGCGGGTCATTTCTCTGCAGCACATGTCAAGCACCTGGTACACTCTCAGTGGATGAGCACTTACGGTCCTTCCCTGGCCACAGGACAGTCACAAGCCAGGGGCAATTCACCTCACATTTTCAGCTTGTTATTCTCTCTGGAGTTCTTGCGTGTCCAAGCACCTTGTTTGCTGTCATCTTGCTTGGTACTGCCTGGGAACAGCGGATGGATGTTTCCCAGGTCTAAGCTCAAAGGAGGGTTGAGGGAAGGGAGAACCAACTTGAATGGCAAAAAGCGTAATGGGGAAAGATGGCATAAGGAGATGTTAAATAAATACACAGGCAGTGTTTCCTATCATAATCATGCTTGTGCAAGCACTGCTCTCCTCTTCTCTGGCTTGTGAAACACTGCAGGCTGTGCAGATCCAATGATACACCAGACTTTTTTCCAAACAAACAAGGCTAGAGGGAGTTTCAGCAATCAGGAACACTCTGAACAAGCTAACGGACTTTGACTGGGCAGATGTTTCTCCAAGCGCATGTGAATTTCACAGTGGAAAAAAGTAGTGAAGATTTTGTATGAGTTTTTAATTAAATTGATGCCAGTCTCCAAACTCTGTACCAAGCGTTAACAAATACCACATAACCCACTGTTCTAACCCATGCTTCTATGGAAAAGGCAGAAAGACAGCAGAACCTCTTGTAGGAGCTGACTTTTGTTGATGCCTGTGTCTAACTCAAATACTTGTCACTGCAACAGTCAATTTACAATGCTGCAAAGCAATTAAGAGGTCCTTACCCAAGTATTGTGGGTGTTACTAATGCAACTATAAAACAAGAGTGGGGTATAACAATAGGACCTGAAGAACTTTTTAAAAAAGCATTAAAAGACTGACTACAGAAAAAAACCAAAACAAAACCCACCACCAAACCCAAATCCACAAAAACCAATTCAGACTATCAAAAACTGGATGGTTGAACATGAAATGAAATGGCCAAGCCAGTAAGGGGCATGTGGAGCTCTGTAATGCTTTTATTTCCTCTCACATCTATATTTTTGGCTCTTTGTTTTGCTTTTTGGCCTCAGAAAATAGAGCTGAGTTCAGAGCAGTGGATTGCACAGAAGTTCTCCCCAGCAAAAACTGCACAGGCAGGAAGTAGTTAAGTCACTTCCATAAACATTTGAGAAATCTAGGAGAAAAAAGTAAAAAACAGAACTTTGCTATAAAGAGGAACTGTACGAGCTTCCTCAAGTTTCTCCAAAAAAATCCCCAAAACAACTAAAAAAGAACTCGTGCAAAGAAACCTCACCCAAAAAACAACCCATCAGATTCAAAACTTACAACAGCTGAAACCTACCCAAATGTGCAAGAAGAGTTCGCCAGAAGGGATACAACAGGCATAGGGTCAAGGCTCTGCATTAAACATCCCCAAAAATTCTGGTTATAAACCAGAACATCAGACTTAGTTATTTCTGTTGTAATGACTGCACTGAAAACCAGCAGGGTATAAAAATGGTTTGATCTCATCTGCCTTCCTTCACTCTGCAATCCAGAGACCTGAGTGTGCCTCATGTTTACTGTTTTTAGGCAGAGAGAAGTCAGTGTTAAAGAAAGACTTTAACAATGTACTTCTTGTGTTCCAGTTGGGTACCCCTCTATCATTCTTCGGACAGATGGTATGGGAGCCCCAGAGCCTGCCACCGAGTTCCCAGTGGAATATGTGTGAGCAGTGAGACCACAGGGAACATTTTCTTGAAGAGGATAAACCATGAGAGTACATTTCAGAGGGGGCCAGAGGAAAGATACTTGGGTTTTACTGGATGAGGTGCTGAGGGATGGCACTTTTAAAGTAGTTCCTTTAAATGAGTAGCTGTAGCATCAGAGGTAGAGAGAGGTCAAAGAGAAGCCTTTAAGGAATTGCTAGGCTATAGTAGTTATTATTTATCTTCTAGATGCTTTACAGGTGGGCTTGTGTTACAACGGTCTGACTGAAACTAAGCAAGCTGCTAAAATATCTAGACCTAGATATCAGAACTCCTGAAAGCAAATATTTGGATCTGGAGATCTAGCATAACCTATACATGTTCCTGATCACTCCTGGGGGTAGCATGAGGATTCCTGGCAGTTTGGAAGCAGAGCAGCAGGGCTGGACAGAAGCTAAAAATTGGAATCCTTTCAGGAGATAAGCAGCTGCCACCAGTTGTGCTCAGCATGGGACTGGGTGGTCAAAAGGCTCATAAATCTAGCAACAACAGTAGTGCTCTTTGTTCTACCTACAGTCAAGAAGAAATACAGGTTTATAGATAAGGGGAAAAAACCCAGGACGAAACAGTCTGGCATGAACATGATACAGCTGGAACTGAAGCTCTGAGGGGACAACATAGCCCAGGCATACAGGTTGTCCCTCTTTCTTCCCACCTGCATTCATGGGAAAGGCCCAGTTTCCCATGGAAACTGCAAGCTCCTATACACTTCAGTCAGTTCATTCTAGTAACCATCAAAATGCATCTTTCAGAATGGCATTATTTATTCAGGCTCCAAAACAGAGAGAACAAACACTGTAAATGAAACTCTCATAGCCGGGCACGTTATCCACTCCTGAAATTCTCCCCACTAACTCTTGCAGAAGAAACATCCCTCACAGCAGCTGTGCTCAGGATGTGATTGGGAGCAAGTGCTGCCTTGTTGCAATCATGCTCACCCCATCTGTTGGGTGGGGCTTTTTTGCCAGTCTGTTGTCTCCTATTAACATTTTCCTAGAGGTCTGTTTTAGCTCAGTAGAACTCCCCCCTTTACTATGTCTGATATAGTGGAGTGTTTCCTTCTATTTCTCTTCTCAAATGTTTCCATCTAAAAATGGAACAAATAATACTGATATAAAACATGTTCAGTGGTGAAGATCTGATTGATGACAGATCTGACGTTGGCCTTAAAAACACAGAATCAAATGAAGACATCCTTGCTGATTCCACAAGATTGGTGCTAAGCCAGGCATCAGTCAATATTTTCAATAATCATCTGGAAATTAATTAAAAAAAAACCAACATAGGAAAGTCTCTGCCAGTTATATTTAGAGGTGACACAAAGCTTAGCAGGCTGAGAAGGCTTACAGACACTTCACAGATACTGAACATGTGAAACTGATTCGGGGAAAAAAACCCACAGTACTAAAACTGCCTTTTATTTTCACCGAAGTGACATGGGCTGTGATTGCAAATTACACAGGTTTCAGCTTAAAAAGCAGAAGTGCAGTAGAGGATTAGATGTAGAAAGCTGTAGTGAAGTGACAAGTGGAAATGGGAACCTGAATGGGGTTTGAGGACAGGATTAATGCCAGTCACCCCTGCATTATAGCAAGCAGAGTTTTCATTTTTCCCTCTGAACTGCCAAGGTAGTGTTGGAGAACTGAGAGAGGACAAAAACTGGAAAGCGACCGAAACCCTACCAGCAAGAGCAGCACACCTTGCCTTGTATTTAAGACATTTCCTTTCCCAGTGTCCCAACCTTTACTTTCAAACAGGACAAGAGAAGCTCCAAAAGGATATCTTTCCATCCCACATTCCCCCTGCCCCATTTACAAGGCTGACAGAAACACTATTGGGTGAGATTCCAGAATTTTATCTGTAAGTTTATCTAAAGAGTGAATGACCTCACTTGTTTTTAACACACAGATAGGTCCAAAAGCACAATTTAAGAGCCTGTTTCAATTAGTCAAGAAAGAGTTACCAGCAACTAGCAGCTGAAGCCATGGTTTCTGTGCACTGTGATAGCGGCTGGCATGGAAACAAACGACAAAGGACGACAGCAGCTTTACCTGTCATCTTCAAATCAAGGCTGGAAGCTAAAGTGCCACTTCTAAATACCAGGAGTTACAGGTTCAATGTACAGGGGTAGCTACATGCAATGTAACACAGGTCATTCCAAGTCAGATGTGGCCACCCCTGCTGTCCTTCAGTGTCACAAACGTCAAAGAATCACTAAAATAAAACAAGCCATTTTGAACCACACTGATGCAAAAGGGTTTTGGGGGTGGGAGGTGCTACTTTTATGTTGACTCCAGCTAGGAATTAGGACAACCAGCCCTTTATTACCAGTGTCTAAAAATACTTTAATACATTTGTATTTAGATAGGTATGTTCTGCTTTGCATATTAAAAACATACAAAATAGCTGTTTTTTAAAAACTTTAATCTGTACTCCAACATGCCTGTCCCCTTCTGCATGAACTTCATCACTATATACTGATACAGATTTTTTTGCTTGGTGACTTGAAGCAATTATAAGCTAAATAGTTAAGTTTTTCATATTAATCACAGACGAGAACCAGCTCAGTCCTATTCCCAGCTCTAAGGGAGAAGGTATCTTAGATTAAGCTGTACCCAGTGGTCCTAATTTGCTAATGTTTCCATGAAGTACCCTAGTTCTTTCCTTGTCACAACTTAAAAGAGCTATGGGTTAAAGTTTACAGATATGTGGTAGCTGTGCTTCACTTCTCCCAAATATCCCAACCGTGGTGCATGAAAACAGAAAATCCCATTTAGGGGTCACTACCACAGATCTGCCTGTGGATGCTTCAGTAATTCCCGTGTCTCTGGAGTACTTGATGCTTATTAGCAGCCAAATAGGATACCACATTCCAGTATTTCATGCAGAACGAAGTTGCTTAACTGCTATGTTAACCAGCTCAGAGAAATTAAGATGCAAAAATTAGCAAATGTTTCACTTCATTGCATACAAGGCTGCCTTGTAATCTTTACCCAAATAACATGCTTTCAGCCATCTGAATAACAGTAAACAAACCTAAAGAATACTGGAGGGAAACAAAGCCCAAACAACTCTTTCATATTCTCTGGGATCAATCAAAAGTTTTCACTGTTATTATGCATAAAAACTAAAGCAAAAAGTATCACAAAAGCCACTGGCTGAGGTAAACACGTTTCAACCTGAACAATCCATAATTCACTTCCTCTGGCATCTACTGCTTGGGAATTTTACAAGAAATAGGCAGGCAGATGATTGCCAGGAGAAGCTTCACAACTGACATGGGGTTTGTGCATCTAGACACAGCTGGCTAAAACACTTCTGGTTCTGCAATTTTCCATTCAGGAAAAGCTACCAATGTGTTACAAGGCTGCCCCTTCACCACTTTACAGGAAAAATAAGTAAATGGATTAGTTGATATTCAAAACCACTAAGATCAGCCTCTCTCAAACTTTTAAAACATCTTTTTTAGGCTCCTCTATCTAAATTCTAGGAAAAGGACAATCTCATACTTCTTTTAAGAATTTGATGCCAATCCATAATTATCACGAGATATTATATACAATACGCTTAACTAATGAACACAACTACACACTAGAGAGTGAATCTGACTTGAGTGTAAGAAAAAAATCTGATTGACTTTTTAGATAGAAATAGCCATAAACACTTCTACATCTGTGAGACCCACAGCAGTGATTTCCCAAGGTGTAAGTACTGAAGAGTAGAAAATACAGTTACCCTTCAAGGCAGTAACGCACACTGGAAATCTGTAACTACAAATCCAGCTTTGATATAGAACTCAGTATGTTACACAAGAAATTTAGATGCACACCCCATTTCATTACTTTAAGGTCTCTGAAAAACCTAAGCATAAGATGCAAGCTTATTACTGAAAATGTTCTAATGTTAAAAATACACCAAAAATTGCTTCCACACTCATAGAATCTAAGTATATGAATATCTGTGCTAAACATACCCACTTCCAGTTACCCTGACAGATGCACAACATGTGTGCAAAGCAGTTGGTGACACAGCCCCAGATTCTTGCCTCCAGGAACGCCAGAGATGCTGCACCCTTAAAGAACATGGTGGAAACATGCAGTGTTTACTTAGCACAGGGGTGAAGTCAAATGCTGCAGACTCAAGGACAATCCTCTCCCTGGCACTAACAGCCACCTGTAGTTAAGGTGCACTAGGAATCAGATGCAGTCCATGTTTAAGCAAATGAAAAAATTATAAACAGGCCACTTTTCCTCATTTTCATCAATATCAAAGTAGTGCTTATTTACAGGAAGAGAGGACTGGGATGTAAATAAACTTAAACCTCGACAAATAGGTGATTCCTCTCTTTCCTTTGTCTTTGAAATTCACTTCTTGACTGCTAAAAAATGAAATTCTGAATTTCAACCACTGACCTCACAGAATATACATATGGGCTTGCTCAGTAATAAAAGTATGCTTTGACTTGTGGCTATCATGCAAAAATCTCCAGAAGAAATTTCCTAAAACAGGAGCTATTTCTCTCTGCTGCCAGAGAGAAACATGCTTAGTAGCAGATGAGAGACCATCACTTCTGGGACCAAGAAAAGCTAAATGAATCCCAAAGGTGGATTTTGTTTCTAGGTGTGAGAACTATTGACTCAGAAGGCTGTACTCCTAAGAGCTTATATTTCAGCAAAGCAGGGAAGAGCAATTTCTGAAGAACAACTTCCCCTGCCTCTGTCAAGAATTATTCATAAATGGCATAAAGGCTAAGTAGAATTAGCTAAGTTCAAGGTGCAAATCTAAGCCTATATATAATTTTGCAGGATTTTTACCTGTAAACCACTGGGGTGCAGGGTTTAAGAGGAATCAGCAGCTTAAAGCTAGACACAGTTTTAAAACACTCTGATTACTACAAGTACTACACCAGGCCTCCCTGGCAAAATTGTTAGTCTTCGTTCTTCTCTCAAAACAACCCCAAAACAAAACAGGCTAAAAAAACCCCCAAAACCCAAACTATTTTATTTCATCAGGCAAAGAAACACATCTGTCTGAAAGATCAAATCAACAAAGTCACTCATTATGCATCAATGCATGAGGCAAAACATCATACAGGAGGACAAAGTATCTGTACTTCTGGGGTGTCTCTTTTACAGAAATTACATTTAATAAACAACTGACTTTAAAAATCAGTTTTCAGGAATCTGACAGTCTCACTTTAAAGAAACAGCATAGCCAATGGATGATGACAATCACTGCACGCTACAATCAAGTCCTGACTAATGTCTTTGTGGAGCTGTGATGATTTCAGCAACACAGGTACTTATTTATATGCACATGGAGATCACTGTGGGATCATGACTGACACATGTCTCATTAGAAGGCAAACAAACAAGCATGCTTCTGCCAGGGAAGAAAAAAATATAAACTTTAAAGTCACAAGCTCAGATCCAGGGCTCCCTTTATGGAAAGCTGTTGCACATTAACATACACGAGAAACATTAACAGACCTGCAAAACACCATCAAAACATACATGACTATCATACAATTAAACAGCCTAAGCACTTCTTTTAGAATATAATATTTTTTAAAGAATGACTCTCAGCTTGTTTAAGTGAGCTGCTAATGAAAGCCAGACAGAGATTTTGTTAATATCAGAGAGGTGATTTAATATTCAGGTTAATGCAACAGCTACAGATTGCAATCATTAACACTAAGTTTCTGGTCTTGAGACATCAAAGTAAGGAGTTCAAATGCAATAAGCAAAGTCAAAACAGAGATTGTATATAAATGAGTGATTATAAGCAAACAGCAAAATCTGAAACTGCCGAAGTTTATTCTCTGAATAATCACTACCTAAAACTCTGCTGCTGTATCAACTCCTGTTAGTTTTCATAATGTTTACTGAATTTTTAAAAGGAAGAGTTTTCTCCTCTTTTCCCTCAAAAGCCTTTCAGAAACCACTTCCCACACTTTGCCTTTTGTAATTCATCCCCACTCAGCAGCCATCTGCTCCTTTCCTCACACACACATGCTGTACACACTCCAAAACAAACAAAATGCAGAATCAAACTGCGTGATCTGACTTTTTTGTTAGGACTGCTCAATCGAGAGCAGCTCCCTCCCATACCATCCCCTCCCCTCCCACTTCCTGCCTCCTATCTTCCCCCTTCATTGGAGTTTGCTGCGAAGCAGCATGTACTAGCTTCCAAGAGTAGGGCTCGAGAGGACCAGCTTCTCATCTTGCACTCAAGCACAGTAAGAGCAGAAAAAATTCAGGAAAATCACAACATTTTGCATGTTCACCATGACCGAGATCGAGCAATGCTCACCTTCAGGAGGAAGACCCCTCTGCTCTCCACATACCCCAGGCCCACCATGTTCTGCAGCAGAGCTTTGGGCCATCAGCACAACCATCTGCAGACTGGGACTCTGGCAAAGCAGACATCTCAAAGGATGTAGCGATAAAGACTTCCAGGTGCTCAGCTTTTATCCATATACTTGAAGTTCTTTACAAGGCTAGTCAGCAGTGCCAGCCCTCTTTCACAGATGGGAGTCAGGATAGCGTAAGAACCCAAAGGATTTGCCCAATACCATCTGGCAGGGTGGTAAGACAAAACCAAATCCCAAATTACAGACCTGGTTTAATTCAGGCCTGGCTGCACTCTGTGTTCTTGACAGTTTTCCAGGTACCACACCAAAGGTGAGGTAAATCATGCTCTTGTCAGGAACACGTGGGACAGAAGAAAAAAGCCCTTAAGCTGGCAAGGGGCAGGAAGAGTGGAAAGTGTAACTTCTTCTGAAAAATGCTTCATGATCCATTGAAAAACACACCAAGTAAAAGCCAAGATTTGAATTGTCAGGAAAGGTCTTCACAATTCCCACTCTGAGCCTATGCCTATAAGCAGTACAGCAGGAAAAGTACATTCTGCTTCTCACAGAAGAGATAAAGAATACTCAGACAAAAATCCTTCCACAGTTAGCCAGTTTCTATACAAAGCAAACTTAATAAAGGCAAAATGCCAGGCCCAGTGTTAATATATTACATAGTTACACATAAACACACAAATTGCAGTACAAAAAAATAAGGAGCAAAATTCTCAAAGGATTTAGAGCCTGGCTGCTTAATAAATGATTTGGTTTAATGGGCAAGCAAAACCAATCACACACACACAGGCTTACAAAGCCTGAGTATTGGGACCGAATTCAGCCACTGAGAATTTCATTCACAGCTCAAAGTCCACAAAGCGAATGGAAAAAGTCAGAGCACTTCTGTACCTTAAAAACAGCTCTAAAAGTTCACTCTAGATTCAACAACATAAAGCACACACCTTTACCTTGAGATACTGCTCCATGACTACAAACTCTTGCAAATGCATCTCTTGCTTTTTTTCCCCCAAGTCCTGCTTTTCCAGCAAGACATGGCTTATTTGAATCAATAGGCCACAGTACCTTTCCTGTTACAGGATGCAAGAGATCATCACAAAGGCAGAAGAATTTTACGAAGATGCATCACAGTGTACTTCTCTCACCATAATTTCATCCAGACAAATTAGGCACTCAGTGTCTTCAAGATGACAGCTTTGAGAAGTACCTGGAGATGTCAGGGACAATCACAGCATCTCTGCTGAGCATGTAGCAGCCAGTAATACTACACAGCACTTAGAAAACAAGGACGTGACCAGAAGGGGGTTTCAGTGGATCAACTGGAATCAGCAAGTTTAAATCTGACTAGAACATTGATCTGCTTCTGTGATAAATGCTGTGTGATCTTTGATGACAACTCAGTATTGATTCCCAGGTTGAGGCTATTGAGAAGAAACAGTACTGTGCCCAAAAATGACTTGCACCAGCATCTCATGATCTCTCATTCAAACACTGATCCCACCCATCCCTGATCTGCTTATGAGATCTGCAGAGATCACAGCACAGGAGGCCAGGGTTGGTGCACATTTTTAGAAGAGCAGTGAAAAGCTATTGCTGAGGAAGCTTCACTCACTGTAGTAACACTAACAATTTGCAGTAGACATCAGTCCACTTCAGTGAGGATGGCACAAAGCTCTCAAAAAGAGTGTGCTATAACAAAACAAACCCAGAACACCTCAATCACATGCCAGCATAATTTCCTCGCTTCCCATCAAATCCTGAGAGCTGTTTGCTTTTGCATGCATTGGGAAACGTTGCTGCCAGCATACTGCCCACCAAAGAGGGGCAAGTGCGGTTGTAGCTTGTTACACACAATAGAATGACTCTCCCTTAAATCAGGTAAGCATGAAGCTATTCCTAGTGAAGGGTAAGTAAGAAGCTAATGATGGTTATTAATAGCCCTCAAAGCCATCAGTTCATCTGAGTTAAATGCAAGAGTAATAATCCTTTTATGACCTTCCTTATTTTTACTGGGGAAATGGACAAAGTTTCATGAAATACCTCAGATTTAAACTATTTTAAATGTTAAAAACTACATCAACCTGAATCTACCAGGCTCTGGTATGTATCTATATCACTGAGGACTTAGACCAGAAATGGTAAGGAAAAGCCTTTCCTCTTAACACTTCTTCAAATTCAATAGGATTTTTGCTACATTCTTCCACAGGTATTGAATCTACAATTTAATCTGCCATGAGGCATGCCTAGGTATTATACATCACTCAATTAGGTATTATACATCACTCAATTAGAGAAACTGGATTGTGATGATAAAGGTGCTAAGGATTTCTTGCTGTTCACTTAGTCACAAATCACTAGTCCAGAAAATCTGCTCTTGTAGCAAGGAACACTAGAATAAAACCAAGCCTTAACCTGAAATACAAGAGCTACATCTTGACCAGAAGTACAGAAGAGAAGAAATAGTAAGATATCTGTACTGTCCAGATTAAGAATTTTTCCTCTGCAGCTCTACTACAAATGTGGATAACTAACCACATCCATAATCACAAAAGATAGCAAAATATAAAGCATGTTCTGGGGAATAGGAAAAACACTGATTTTTCAGAGACTGGTGGAAGTTCTCTCAGAGACTGGTGGAAGTTCTCTCTCTAGGCACATTGGTCCTTCATTTTCTGCTGCTGTGCTTCTTGAGCCTTTCCTCCAAAGGACTTCTTACAATGCACAATGTAGGTCTTGTTTGAAACAGCAAAAATGAAAGCAAGACAAAATTTTATCTGCTATATGACACTCACTTTGGCTTTAGCCACAGCTTGTTAATAAACAGGGGAGATATGTACATGAGTCTGCTCAATTTATAAAGTGCACACCTGGAAATGCACTTCGTTTAAGAAGCTTGGTACTACAAAGCAAACCTACATATTTATCTGTGAAGTAGTACTATTGGTTTTGATTGTGGTTTGTGGTTTGTTTGATATTGTTCAGATTGTCAAGTGGCTTTGTACAACTCAAAATACTTTAAGACCACAGTGTACACATTTGTTTGAGTTGCTTACTGTTTTTGCACGGAAAATGTGAGAAATTTACTATTCTTATTACATAATAAAGGTAAGGTAAGAAAATCATGGAACTTGAATCAAACTGTGAAATGTTGCACTTTTTCCTCAAACACTATTTTTTGTTTTTGCAGACATAAGAACTGTGTCTAGGCAAACCACAACACAAAGAAATAGCTGCGACCTATGTTGTCTAATGGGAACTTACACAACTGAAATATGAAAGTATTGAAATTACACTGACTTTGGACTGAAACACCTTCTTTCTCGGTTTTACCTCGTATCCATCTCTTGTACAGTAGATATTACCTAGGGCACAACTACCTACAACCGCTCAGCAGATTTGCCCGACACAGGATCATGTTCAGCTGCATGCTGCTCTTTATCTTGGAGTGGTTGCTATCTCAACAGAAAACAGGCATTTTGAAACTAAAATCTGATTAAAAATATGGCAAGGATAATCTAGAAATTCTTCTTTTGCATCCCAGCTCCCTTTTACTGTACTCTTTAAATACGAGCAGAACTCACAGTCTTGGCCCATGGGTCTTGACTGCATCCAAGAATTAACAGGGACTCTGACTATAAAGTACCCGTGAACATCCTAACTGATGCAATATGAAAAATTAACTGGATTGGTCAAAGTCAGCACATTAACCACTTGACTGCCCTCCAGCTCATTTTTAAGATTCAGCACTAAAGGTTAACACCAGAAGCAGGAGTGAGGAAGGGAGTGTAAGAGCCAGGCTCATGTGCACAGGAGCAGCCACAGTGTCAGTACAGCTGTGCATCAAGGACAGCAGGCAGCTCACCCAGAGCTCCAGCTGTTCCAGTTGTAGTTTTGGCAGAATGCAGGACACCTGGGGATGAATGAATATGCTGATGGAGACAGGAAGGACAAGACTTGGGAAACATGAAGTGTTTCCAAGTTAGCCTAATGTATTACTTGCATGGTCCCACTTCCTCTTCAATGTTGCACATGTGTAAACAAGTATTTGGTTCTGTTTCCAACATGCTAAGGCATGAAAATATAACAGCAACCCAGCAAGGGGAACAATAATCAACATTTCAACAATTTATCATGAAGGAAACACAGGGGAGATTTGTTAACACCAAAGTCACTGTGTTGGAAATAAAAAGCACGTTTAGAAGGAGAGTTGGGACTCTCACTTCTGAGCTCACTGCATGGTTAGAGGCACAAGTCGTTCTGATCTGCCTCCTACCCTCCATCACCCCAGAGCAGAGTAGTATATTCACAGCACTGCCCTGCATTTGACAAAGCAGCTGTCTCACTCTCAGCACATACAGTTACTATATGGGAGAGCACCAAAGGGAAGAAACAGCAGAGCCCTCTTACCCAGGGAGCTGCCGAGACAGTAACTGTATGCGACCGGCGGGAAGCGACAGATTCCAGCAGACTCCTGAGACAAGGTGCTTTATGGATTTAGAGCATCTCCTCTGTGATAGTAACTTCTTGCCTAGTCCTGGCAACCAAAAGCAGCGGTGTGCTAGCCTCATTAATTACTGGTTTAAGAATCTGAAGGGCTAGAATCCATTTTAAGATGTTACTAAGGAGAAGACTCAAAAAAGCCAATATTAGGACAGTTTATTTTTACTGGTGACTTTGGTAGGTGCAGTCTGGACAGCTGTCAAGATGAGACGGGTAGTCAGGGCAAATGATCCCAACACATCAGAAACAACTCTTTTACCCTACTCAAAGTTAGTGTTGGTCAATCCCTTTCTGTACTTTCTAGTCTCTTATACACCCTGTCTGTAATCAGCATCACTCTAGATCTCCTCAAGAGTTAACCACTGCTGAGGAGTCCAGAAAGCAAGCCCTGCAGCTGTACCTTAATGTGCATGTTCTCTTGAGCTCATTTTATATTAAAGCTAAAAAACCACAAAGAGGTTTCTGTGGAACTGACAGATAATATAAGATCAATGCAGTACAGTGTACGCTAAAGCATGATGCACATTAAGGTCTTTGGGCTGGATCAGAGACACGGTCCAGGGATAAATAAGGTTGACATGTGAAGACTAGACATAGTATGCTATTAAAAACTGTTAAGTAGTGTATTGATTGGATTTTACTGGACCTATAATCAGTAGATACTTCAGATATTTTTGCATTAGCACCAGAGCAAGACCTCAGATTGATTCCACCCCCACACATGCTCCCAAATTAAGAATACAAATGATATTCCGTAACACAGTACAGTATGTACACATATGGGTATATATAGCCTTCCTTGTGATGTTCTAGTCACTATGAAACACAACACAGCTACTACATGCTACCAAGATCAAAGGAAAACAGGATGCATGGCTACATATAGAGGTTCACATTCCATGTAATTTTTCTTTAAATACACCTGTAATAGCTTCTACAATAATGGTATTACAGCCATCATCCAAATCCCTGTCTGCCTTGAATTCTTATGCAAAATAGGTGGCTATAGCTAACATTTTGCAGAAGTTACTCAACAGCAATCTCTAGAATTTTACAGCCAGCTGCTTTAAAACAGCAAACACAAGAATAAGGAGTTAATTTGGTAGCATTCGTCCTCACTAAAAGCAGCAGTAATGCAAGGAGTTGGGGCTTTGGAACAGAATCAGGTCTGATTTGGTAACCCCTATCATTTTATACTTAGATAAGTTCCTGTGAAAATTAAGCATATCTGACAGTACCTGTTCCTCTTTTTCTTTGGTCTTGCTCCTGGAGACTCTGGAAGAGGTAACATCCTGAGCTGGAATGACAGAGATTTGATGCAGTGGCATGTTCATCACACCGCCTTGTTTGGTCCTATCATTTACAGTTAGGAGGCTTGAAAGCAGTTCTCATTCCGTGCCATTGTAAGGCCTTGCAACTAAAAAATAAAAATATTAGATGATGTTAAAGTAGCTTGAAATGTAGTAATTTCTAAACCAAAGCCATGCCATCCACTGGACCAAGACACATCTCTTATTTTCTCTCTATTTTGGTGCACTGGCTGGGTGAGAAGAGACACAGAAATTTGAAAGAATTTTAACTAGACAGGTCAGAGCACAATTAACTCAAAATGAATAAATAAATTCTCAAACTAGTTCTGAAAGCATTCTGAGAGCAGAGCTAGAGGGCAGGGATCATGCTCGAGTCTGGGACAGGGAGAAGGAGGAAGAGCAGCTCTCCAAGCTGAGCGTGCTACCTGGAGGTGCAGAGAGCAAAGCTCATACAGGTAAGTTTCCTAAACTGCCAGCCCCACCATACTGGATCAAATTGCCTCAGGAGTCATTCTAAAACAAAGTGAATGCTGTAACTTTGGCTAAAAACAGGCAATAGCCTGCTTTTGACTCTTGTCTCATTTCTATAAACACGTACCACTGTCAGATGAAAGACATATCACGAGATGTTCCCTTCCTAAGACTAGCAGAGATTAATACAATCAAAATCCCTCACTAGGGATTGTAAATTCACTGGATGGACTACACACACTTTATCCTTCTTTTACTAATATAACAGGGAAGCATTACACATAGGAAAGATAGTGATAGACATAAATTAGCCAAAATTGGCCGTGCTAATCTGAACGGCAGGCATAATTAATCATACTTTTTATTAGATTAGTGAAGTTACATTAAATAAAAAGCTTTTTGAAACATGTAACATCATGGAGTGTTTATTTGGAATGTAACTTGCCACAAATGAGACATAATCAATTGTGTTTAAAGAACAGATTAAAAGGGCATTAACACAGCAGGGACTATATTAATCAGATCAACGAAATAATGCACTGTTCTTCTGTTTCCATAACATACCAACTTTTTGTTTGGCTGGTTTTGAATCTGCAAAAGCAGAAAACACAGACTAGATAAATGCCCTATGTATTATGTTGCTTAACAATTTGGAAGTAATATAGCTTAGCACTTAGCGCATACCCTTAACTTATACTGCACACATTTTTTATTTAACATTTAATTGGAAGTTCGGAAGATAGAACCAAACCATTCAGCATCTTTCATGGAATCAAAAACCTAGAAAGCTTGGCCTATATCCACTAGACTCCACAGGAGTACTGCAGTTGTGTAAAATGAAAACAGGATCAACTATTTTGACTGCTTTTGATTAAACAATAGGAAAAAAAAAAATTACATGTTCCAAGGCACTTTATATGGAGAATGATCATTCACGATCCTCTTTGCACTGAGGGCGAAAGAATTATCAAAAGTCCTAGACCAAATCATGAACAAAACCAAAAATGCATGCGAGGCCTGCTGCATCCCAAACACACACTCCATCTGCTGCGTGATGCTATTTGCCCGTTCAAGCACTCGGCCAAGTTCAAGAGCTTTACTGACACGTGGGCAGGATTTATATTCCTTCCATAGAAGCCAAGACAGTGCATCATAAAGGACTCATGAGAGCTTTAAAGGCAATGCCTCCATAACTTTCATGCATCACTTACTTTAAAAGTAAAATATATCAGTATGCATAAACAAGCACCAAGGACACTTCGTTACTGGGGGACAAAGGGAGACATAAGATTTACCGGCATTATTGAATCCCAGCATAAAGAGAAAACACAGAACCTCCTCAGGTCTGCCACACACCAGCTTAGTTACATCCTCTAAAGGAGCCAAGCCAGAGGGAATATAAACATGGGCTGAGATGGGAATATCAAACCACAATAAACAAGGCAGGAAGGGAACGTATTTTCCCAAGAAAATAGAGAAATGAAATCCAGAGAACATTAAGCTTCAATGAAAATATGCCAGGTAATACGTTCTGTGCTATTGCCAGAGATACGAGAGCAAAAGGGAAGGAATTCGACCCTGTTCTGTGTCCTCCCCTTCAAAAACGGTTCTGGGCTTGCAGGCAAGGACACGTTATGACTGTAAAGAGAACAAGGAAAATTATTAGAAAACACAGTTAACCCTCTCTGATGATGGCGAACAAGTCAAACTAGTTTTTCTGCAGGTACTTCAAGGACAGCATGTGTTAGAATTCTTTGAAAGAGCTCAAACAGCAGATATAATCCAACTGGGTATTCAAAGATGATATGAAACAGCCTTCCTCTGGTAAAGAAGCCTGGCAGACGCACTAATAAAGCCTGCCTTTGTTCAAAGGTGGCTTAGAGAAAGCTGTAAACTAAACCCAGATGCCACCCTGTCGCATCCCCAATCTGCTGGGTCCCTAATAATGCACACAACTCAAATTCTGTCTGTATCAACGTAAAGCACTTTAACTCCACCGTGCTAAATAAAGGATAAAGTTACGTGAATGAACAGACCATCTGCAGTACTGAGTACAAACAGACAAGGATGCCAGAAAAGCAATGCCACTCAAAGCCAACACAAAGCAAGTTATGACAAGCTCCACAGGATATTCCACAGCTAAACTAATTCCTTGTCCTACCTGATTCAAAGGTGAGGAGCTGGGCACCTGCAAAGTGGGATCCAAACTTGAAGAACATCAAACTGGGGGCCTGCCAAAAAGGAAGAAATGTTAAGGCAAGGGGACTGCTCCTAGATAGTCCCTTCTCTTCAGGATTCCAGTTAGATGTTCAGGCCATACCTCACACAAAATGAGAATTCCTCATTACTACAGCATCTCCATCCAACAGCAGAGTACATGTGCCCAGGAGGTGGCAGATAAGGGCTCAGCTTCCTCCTCCACTGTGTTTTATTTGATTGCTAACTTCCTGCAAAGCTGGCTGGGGCACATGGGAATGCCAAGACAGAGGACAGCTTGAAGCTCAAGTGTTCCTCTCTTCTGTAGCCACACTGGTTCCTAAAAGATGGACTCAAGCCATACTGCCCTTGCAGAGAGTCTTTAGAAACAAATACCATTTCAAAAGAAAAAAGAGGCCAAAATCCTGGCTGCAGAGCCCACAGGTGATCTTAGCTCAATGAAGCTAAGATTTCACCCACCTAGGTAGTCCAGTTTTGCTTTCTGCAGGACAGGCAAAACAGTAACTAAAAATGCCTGCAGACACCTGGAACCACACCAGCTGGGTCCTCACTATGTTGCTAGAACAACAAAGGTGCAGAAAAACCAGTCAGATTCAGAGAAAACAGGACAGAGTCTCTCAAGGTAGTTGAGAAGTACAAAAGAAAGGAAAAGCAGGCACATGACTTGGGCCTGGTGGCTGGGGCATTCCCCTGAACAGTACATCTGACAGAAGCAGAAAATTAGGTTCTTCTAGGTTATCAGCATGAAGTACTTGGTGTTAAGAAAACCTTCCAGTCTGACCATCCACGAGACTCTCTGGCAGCCACACTCCCAACACCAGAGACTTTCGCTGCTGGGACTGAAGCCCCTTCACAGCAGGCGGCTCCCATGAGCCCAAGAGAGCCCTGCTTGACTCCCTGCATGCCCCACTCACACAGTCAGATCAGGTTTCCCATGGCAGAGTCTCAGATGTCTTGTTCCACAAAGCCATTTATTCACAGTGCCGTAACACAGAAGCAGCCTGAGGTGGTGCCTCCAAGGAGGACCTGCAACAAAGGACCCCCTGGCCTTTTATCCTGTCACAGTCTGCCTGCACACAAGTCTCGCTCTTCCTCCCAAGTCCCCTGTTGCGTCTCCCAGTGTCCATTCACCTACCTCACTGGCACCACTCATCTTCGTGCCCTTGGTTGTCCAAGAGGTTGGCAGTTGGTGGCCTCTCGTCTCAGGCTCCCACCCAGAGCTCAATCTGCACCTTGCAAACTGAACTACCTGCACCAGATGTATTCCTCAACAATGAGAAATGACAACAGCAACAACAGGAAACCTCAGTAGAACAGAAGTAGGTGGGAAACCACTTGAAATCCTACTTTCATCATCCCTCCATCAAGACGTGTTTCCCAAATGACAGCAAGAACATGAGATGAACCAAACGACCTGTAACTTGCTGGATTGTTAGAGTGTCAAGTGCCATTGGAAGAACGCAGATGGAAGTCCTCCCTCACCTGCCACCTACTGCAGCTCTCTAACCATTACACATTCCAAAACAAAGGCTAAACTACTCTTTACCAAAGGTTCACAGCTGGACTGGGGCAAGTAAGCACAAATCATGATTTCCTGTCTGTGGTTTGGTACCTACCAGAGTCTACAAACATGCAGTCTGAACAGCAGATTTTATTAGGTCATTTATATTTCAGAAGTCCACCATATTCCCTTGCTACACAGTGTATGATGGAGAACTCCAACAGAATCTCCGGAGCTGTAGTGGCACTGGCTGCAGCTGTACATGTACATTTCCAAAAGAAATGCATCCCAAAGATGCATGTAGGTGTGTACACATGCTTTGTATTACTCAGAAGAGAAAAAAATACAGCAGTCAAATAGGTCAGTTGCTTTCCTATTTAAAGTACAATAGGTATTCTGGATTAAAAGAATATCTGTCTTTATGTGCATGAAAGGTATGCCCTGGAATCCATGCCAGAAGGAAGATGATAGTCACTAATGGAAGGGAACTGGAAAGAATTTCACCTGGGGGTTGTTCTGGTCTGCCCCAGGGTTCTCATCAATTGCCCTAGCCCCCAGAAGTGATGGGTGAGCAGCATCACCTATGTCAGTGCTCTGACAATCTGTTGCAGGGTGGGCGAGTTAAAAAAAAAGCAACAGATCACTGATGTCCAGATAATCCAGACACTGAAGTACCATCCACTGCTGTGACAATCCTGCCATGGAACAGATCAGTCTGTAGACTGCAGGGGACCTCCCAGATGGAGGCTGAAAATTCTACTCCGAGACTTTGTGGATCGCCACCATGCAATCTGGTCTTCTGAAACTTCTCCTCTATGCAGCACAAAACCTGACCAACCCAAAGAGGAATGGAAACTCCCTGAAGAAATTTGACTGCTGCTAGATGGTATAACACCTTCATCAGATGGCTTACTTTCTCATAATAAGACTTGAACTAATCTATTAAAGCAGATTTGGAATCTGTTTTTCTGCTGGAGGTATTAATGAGAAATCTCAAAGCTCCAATAAAAAAATCCTTTGGTTTTGGGTTTTTGTTGTTGTTCTGAAGGTAACAGAAGCCCTTATCCCGTGACTTTAGCAAATTCCTGTGTGCATCTTAACTTTCTCTAGCTACTTTGACATTTGAGATGGATATAGCTCATGCCTACTTTCTGTACACTCCATTTTCCATATTTGCAAGTATTTCCAATCCTATCAGCTTGTGTGGGCTCCAGTTTGAAGCTTTTATTTATTTCATTTTGAGCTTGTTTGGACTTTTCCCTTACTAATTTATCTTACATAATCCTCTTCTACAGATGACAGATGTGCATTTTCAAAAAGAGGATCCTGCATCTGTGTTTCACTTTAGTTTACTGTAGCTTAATCAGTACTTTGTTAACAGCATTATTTAAGAGATGTTATCAAGCCTCATGCACTTCACATGTATTTGTTAAGACAAACAAATCTCATCAAGAGAGCTTAAGGGAGAGGAACTAACACTTCCTTTCCTGCAGTACCTTTCATATTTCACTTCTAATGTTGTACTAACCCTGAAAAGAACCCTTGTACTGAGACCAGGCAGATATAATTCTGGATTATTGCTATTAACAGCTATGAGTCTGCCCATATATCTCGCCCTGTTTACTAGCTTAGCTGTAACTTCTCCCTTTATTATCTCAGTTCCTCCTTTCCTCCACCTGCTAGTGTCCCAAAACTAATCAGCTTCAAGACTTAAAGTTTTAATATATTTTTAAATCATGTTATTGAGTAGTTGAAATCAAAAGAAAGGCTTAGAAAGGGGACAAGAGATTCTTCTGCAAGTTCCCCATCTTCCCTTTGAAAACTTCTCAACATACAGGAATATACAGGTGTAGACTACACATAAAACACAAAGAAACAGAACTATCTGCCAGCTCCGGCTAACTCCTCTCAAAATAAGAATACAATTATTTTTACAAATATAATACAACCAGACAAGCAAGCAGTTAAACTATAGTCTCAGTAAATAACAGTCCCAGAGCTCTTAGCAACCCCTTCCCATGATTTCAATGGATGCTGAGCAGGATCTGGACCTCTGAAAAACAGGTTCTTTAAAAACTGTTCCCTTCAAATCAACTCAGCTGACAAATGCAATTATGAACTAGCTTGGTAGAATTCAGGAAAACAAATATCACTTCCCTCTGTTACAATAACGCAATATATAGTCATTACAGTCCCCTGAGAAACAAAGAAATTACTTTCGTCTGCTTCTGCTACTAATAGCAATTTGCCTGCATTAGAAGCATCATTGATCAGACCTGATGTGCTGTGGAAAGAACAAAGCACCAAGTACTCCACACACACCTGGGGCAGTAAGCTCCTGCTACAAAAGCAAAACTTGTTTGGCATCAGTGGTCTGCTGGTTCATACACATTTTTAAGTAACTCCCATTGTATATTTGTTGATGAAATAGACCATAGTAATATCAGCAATAATCCCTGGGACACGCTCTAACTACAACAAGCAAAAAGAAAAACAGGTAAAGCAGGAGTTTCATTCTCTACATTGGGAAGTCCGAATGGTGGAGGCCGGGGAGAGGTAACAACCAGGGCTCCTGTTTTCTCAGCCAGCAAGTTCCTCTACCTGCTCCACTCAATTCTCAAATCCATTTGCATAAGGGGGTGCCATTCACTCTTTAGCCCCAATAGTCACCATTTCTCCTCACCCCTTCACATTAAAGACATTTTCCTGTCCTGATGTGTTTCTGAACAGAGCAAGTCTAGCAGATAAATCACACTCACAGCAAGCTGAGTCTCTACAGCTTTGCTGCAAGCAGGACATAACATCACAGCCTGTTTGGGCCTTACCACTTTTAGCCATGATCCCGCCAACTCTCAGAATGAGTAGAAACTGGGTTCCTGAGAAATTAATGCCCCCCTCCAGAAGAGGCATTCTTCCCTCCAATTTGGCACTGAAGCCACCCTGAAGATCAAAAATTAGGATGTCTTAATCACAAAACACAGAATTTTTCTTAAAGATATGAAGACTTGCTTCTTTATAATACTCATTGTCAGAGAAGAACATGCCACAGTACCATGCCTATTCCTACAGTTTTTGAGAAAAGCTGTCTTTCCTCCTTCATTGCATGTCCAAAAGTAATGCACAGCAGTAACCTACACGGATTCCATCACAGTGTGAACACAGGTTTAGGACTGGTCTACCAAGATTTGCTGCAGTTGGTTGACTGCACCTGCAGATCATCCTGCAATCAGCACAGAAGGATCCACAGTACAGCTACCAGATACAAAAACCACTCCCCTCAGCCCTATTCACATGCAAAAGGCAAAACCCACAAAACTATGACATGCCTCGGAAAGACAACAAGTGATGTCAAGGACAAGGTAACACCCCAGACCTCCAGAATAACTGCAAATCTATTGGGAAAAATGCCCACAATGATGATTACGATTTGGCAAAGCGCTCCATGTGACAACTGATATTTTTTAAAAAAAATGTAATGAAGATTATAATCCCATGGAAGAAGAGACATACTGATACACGTATAGACCAGAGAGAGAAATTTGCACCAGCATGTATTTGCAGGTAAATTTCTAGTCTAGTACACAAGTCCCCATGATACAATGTAACGCCTATGGATAGTTTATGATCCCTTCTGATTCTCTATTATAACCCTCTTGGGGTTCACAAAACTCTAAATCAGTTCTGAAATCCAAGGAAAAATTGCTCTGTAGTTTTAGCTTCAAAATTAATAAAGATTATTAGAAAATGCATACACTTACATCGAAGACAACAAAAGCCTGGTTTTCTCAAACAGTGTAAATATTTACAGTGCAAGACAGTGATGAAACAGATCAATTTCACCATTGTTCAGTGAGGACATTGTTTACATTCTATATTGTACAGAGATAACAACGATGCATTTTTAGGAAAATTCTGTGCTACATCGCTTATTTGCCATTACATCAGAGATGAACAGTTGTAAAAGCCATTTACAAACAACAGGCACCTAATCAACATTCTTCATTATTGTTTAACTGCTGCCAGGCAAAACACTTATCTTAAGGCGGAGTAAAAAGAATATACTACTAATTAAATGATTCTGTGTTTTGAAGAAATGTGAAATCATTCCTTCTTTGTCTTTGGGTGAGTAGGAAATTTCCAAATCCATGCACATAAGAATGTATTTCTTTTGAATGATTTATGAGTTAAATGTCAGGTAACTCTTTATTTATTGGTTTGAGTTACAACATGTTTTTGCTGTGGAAGCCTTAATAAAATCTAGATTTCTGTATCATTATGACAAACCTTTAAACTATGAAGAAACACCTATAAACCACATTCTTTAGGACTTGCCCAAAGCAACTGAAGAGTCTAAAACCAGGGTCTTCAGAAGATCAAATGTAGAGTAAAAAGAGCAATGTACCAAGCATCCTGTACCTGATTCTTCTGCTTACTTGCATGACACAGATGAGTTTGTTTTCAACCGTAATTTCCCACATTTTAAAGTAACCTGATTTCTGATGCCAAACTCACTACCAGAAGTCATTTGCTATCCCTCAAATTTAAAAATTCTAAATACATTTTAATACAGGGAAATACCATGAGTCAATAAAGTATAACAGACTTCAGTGAGAACTTTTTACTGGGAAATACACTCAAGCATAGTACATCTCCTTAATGGCTTTATGTTTCCGTCTTTTTCCATGCTGATACCTTCTCTGTCCATCTGCCACGTCCAAGAATCCCCCATGCAAAAGGCAATGTGGGAAGGACCAGTAATGTGACCTGCATGAGAACTTGTGCTCCAGGCAGAACAACGTGCTGGGGGATTGGAGTCCGCAGCCCTACTGACATCGCGGCCCATCTTTATTTCAAGTATCACCAATACACAGGTGTGCTCACTGGCTGTGGTTCAAGAAGGCAAATCATTAGAGTTCTTCAGCTTAGCCATTTCTGTGCAATGGAAGGATAACAGTACTTCCACGTCCCACCTCCAGGCTGTTTCAGCCACACAGATAGCTTTTGTGGGGTGGTATTGTTCCGTACCATGGCAATGTACAGTACCTGGCACAACAAAGAGCACAGACTGAAGTGCTGCAGTAAGACAAGCAATAACAGCACTACACATCTGAGTCACTCTTTCAGTTTCACATCTGCATTGTCACGAAAAATTGCCAGATCTTAATTTGAGAAAGTTGCTAGGCAGACAAACATGGTATTTCTCATCAACTTCAACATGAAAACTATGCTATGAAGAGTTTAAGAACCTCTGTGTCATAGCATTATCATTAAAAACTAAAGCTGTATAAAGCCCACAGACAGAGTCCAAGTCTGAACAAAACTAAATCCCTTCCAGTGCCAGAACAAGACAGCCTCTTCCAGCTGCAACCTTATCATGGGATTTGTTGGGTGGTTAAAAAGGCTGCACGCACCGATCATTTTTCAAGTGTCCCTGGTGTAGTTTAAAGGCCAGGCAACTGACTTCAGATGGCTGATAAACAGTCTCACCCCAGCTCCCTGTGCCACTGCTGACACCAACACGCACTGGCAGCAGCAGAGCACCAGCATAGTTTCCCTTCATAAGGGTATTATTTCACACGAGCGTGCTGGCACGTGTGTGTTGGTTCTGACCATCCCTCCCTCACAACAGTGCTCTGTGCCACCCGAAAAGAAGGGACTGGCATTACTGAAACCCACAGACAAGGCATTTCTTGCCACAGTCTATAAAAGGCCATTCATCCCCACTGTACCTAAAATAGCCACTGGATGCAATCATGAGATGAATACATGACTGTGGACTCCTTTAAATCACTGCCTTTTTACACAGACAAGACACCAGTGTCCAGCAGATGCATCCTCACTCGTTGTCCTTGTTCTCAATTCAGCAATCAAGTGTTGACTCTTTCTGTTCCATCCAGTATTAGTCCCTTCATTTCTAAAAGTATTTTGAAGTTTAGAGATTTTGTGAGAAATTTGGAGAAACAGCACAGAACTCCACCAATTCATTCCTATGCACTTGCAAGACCTGTATAGAATCCTATTAAACCAAATCCATCAGACCTTTCTATGACCAGAACTATAGCAGTATTTCTTAAATCCAGCTATCATCCACTAGGTGCTCACTGCCAGCCAAACACAGCCAGCTGCAGAAAGCTACTGAGACAGAGTGAAGTACAGAAAAATGGTGCTTACTAATGAGAAACACTCAGAACTGCATAGGTCTGTTTCTTGCTGCTGGAGAAGAGGCTGACTTGCAGCGCCCTTTTGACCTACTCTTAAATGATTACCAGTTTTTACTCCAGCACGTGCTTCAAAACAATCTCCAAGTGTCTAGTAAGGGTGAGGAGAGGCCCAAGCCACCAGATAGCAAAATTCTGTGGGACGAAAGGTGGTTTTGAAGGAACCTGGTGATAGCTGAAGCAATACAATAGAATGGATTCTGGGATGCTGTTGCATTTCTACAGGGCAAGTAAAAGAAGCTGCTATATGAAGTTCTCCAAACAGGGAAATAAAATTCAGGAACATGCCCACATCACTGATGCCAACTGACATGTTACATTTTTCAACCCAATCACATCTAGAAGTGGCTTTTCTGTCTTTTCCCCAAGCAGATGATCTTTGCTTTAAATTAGTTTAAACAGGAGCCAGTGAGATGAGCCAAGCGTGCTAAACAAGGCCGATGCAACTCTGGTGCACATGAGCACTACTGTAAAACCTGAAACATTCAAGAAGACAAAACCTGGAAGAAACAGTAGTTATTATCAGGTATCTGTTGAAATTGAAAGGCAGAAGAAAAACTTTATTTATTTATCAAGCTAAAATATCATCAGTCCTCATGGAAAATCTACTGCTGGAGAAAGAGGCAAGCATTGAACCTGTTGATTTTTACACCAACAGCATACTTAGCTGCAGAGAGGAAAAGCCACATAACTCCACCCTACTCTCCTCCATGTCTTTCAGGACCCATACCAGCTGACTTTGTGGTTTCCTTCTCTAAGTAGTTACAATTACAATAATATTCAGGGACATTTGCTCTCCCGAAGAGCAGATGAAAAATAACTACAGACAAATAATTTGAACATGTGCTGAATTAGGCTAGTGGAGAGATAATGTTGTATTTCTTTATTAATAATTTTAAATGGCAAATGCAAGTTTTTTTCTTTCTCAATTGAAAAGAAGAAAACTACCTCCTATTCCAAACGCAACAGATGTTAGAAAGTCAAGACAAAAATCTCTTCTGTTTTCTGCTCACTTAAAACAGTTGGCTTGTTCCATTCCAGATAGTCCCATCTTTAGCACAGGCTCCCACACATGGGCTGTACAGCACATCAAGATGGTCACAAGGTATATAAAGACTAAAGATGTCTTCTGCTATTTCTGAAGTGATAGGAACCCACAGGTGACCAAAACACTGCTGGCTTTCCTCTTATAGGACCCAATCATTCCCTTCAGGCTCTGGGTGCTACAGGATGCAGCACTGTGCCTAGGAACAGGCATGGTCCCTCCCCTCTGCATCACAAGTGACCTTGTGCCTGGCATGGTCCTTCTCCATTGGCTGTGCTCTCTCTGAATGTGGCATAAAGCCTTGAGCTCGGAGGAAGTTACACTCCTTGTTTTTCAGGGACACATGCTATTCAGTGAATGGCATTACCCGGCAACATTACCATTATCTCACAAAGAAATAATGTGGTACAAGCTCACATCACTCACATTTCCTGCAGAGTTAACAGAAGTTTCACATCTCAGCAAGGCCAGCTGATCTCTCACAGCCTCATTACAGAGGACAGAAGTCATCAAACTTAAGAAATGAAAACAACAAGAGGCTAAAAAGTATTCAGATCTCAATCTTAGGAGATGTGAAATACCTCCTGAAAAGGCTCTCTCTTCCTTGCTGTGCTGCTTCTGCAGCAAAGCCACACAGCTGTCTTAAAATGCTCAGCCTAACAGCTTCAAGCAGGAAACAACAGTGTAACACACATATAAATGTTCCTTTCTGTGCTCATGGATTGGGTTTTTGGGGGTGGGTGTGTTTTTTTAAAAGAAAAAAAAAAATCTCTATGAAGCAGATGTCCACCAAGGAGGGCATCTTCTCTGCCTAAAAAAAAGACATTGCTGGCAAAACTGCACCCTACAGCATCTAGCTGGGGGAACAGGCTCAGCATAATTGCAGTGCAAAATGACTACCATCACTGTTAGAACACCTGGCCTCCCCCTAAAATTATCTTCCCAAACACTGATTCTGTCCAGACTGGCAAACCACTCCGATCTTGTCCTATATGCAGGTTATGAATTAGAAAACTTCTCTAATTAGAGATCACCAATGGAATTAGAAGGTAGATTATTTTTAGCAATTGTCTGATTGAACAGGAGCTGCACTAAGTCGAAAATTAGTTACTGCTTTTTCTAAGACTACATTTTACATACCAATTTCCAAAACAACATTTACTATCTCTTCAAAAGTCATCATCTATCAGCAAAGAGGAAGCAGCTATCATACACCAGGAAGGTACTTCTTAACATCTTCAAGTTTCTCACTCAAAGTCTAGAAAGAATGGTGAGGGGAGATGAAGAAATCTGGAAAGGCACAGCCATCTTCACACATCAGCGGTGAAGGCGTTTACAAGCTCGAGCAGCCCATCCCTCTACTAGCTGTCATGCTGGAGTGGCATCTTTTATAGAAGGGGTCATAGAAGGCCCAGAGACAGCGTAACACGCTGTTTTACTGCTCACCAGGTTAAAGCATGACTTAGCCTACTAGTGATTTTCTTCTTTTTCTGGCACGTTACAATACAGGAAGAGAAAAAGGCCCACAGAAGAAAGGCTCGGCTCAGAAATCTGTCAACTCTCCTTGACTCAGAAGGATTGCTGGAGACAGGGAAGAAGCAGCATCTCAGAAAACCAGGCCTGTGCTGCAGTGTGTCCATACTGGCCTTGCTGGGATGCACTGTGTAAAGTCAAGTTGCTTTCCACTCCCATCCCCTGCCGACAAGAATTACTTTCAGACTTGAAACCCAACAGTTTCATCATCTTATTAAATTCCCAATTCCTGGCTCAGATGTCTCTCATATGCATTAGTTAGATTACATCAACCACAAAGGCCTGCCCATGAGCCACGGAGGATATAGCTCAAAGGCAATCACTCAGCGATTGGATCATCAGCTCTCTGAGTTTCTCTCCCCTTACTCATAGAAGCAGCAATGCAAACTGTGTGACAAGGGATAGGTGTATGCTTTGTAGTGTCACGTGGAAAGGGAGATATCGGCAGAGCATTGAGATGCAACTGGAAAACATACCTTCCTTGGGCAGAGCATCCAGCCTGAAGCAGAACCATCCCTGCAGCCTCCCCCCACAACCCCTGCAGGAGGCATAGACAGTAAAGACAGGCTAAGCCAAACCCATGCAGATCTTACAGAGCAGAGAGCCTTAATACAGCAGCTAATGACGACTAGAGAAGGCAGCTGACAAACGGCCAACCAGCACGAGGCCTGCAGGGCATCACAGCCCCACCAAGTCTCTGCAAAGCACCTGTAGTTCTGTGCAGTGAGAACATGCCAACTAAAAAACTTCCCGGTAGGCAATCAAAGATGGATGAGACAAACTGAACACATGTCCAAGCTGACAAGTAGAGCTCAAGCAGACAGAGAAAGCAAACAACCACAACAAATATCTAACAAGACACAATGAAAGATCACAGCCAAGAAAAAAATCATGATGTATCTAATTCCCTTTCTATATAAGGAACTGATCCTGAGTTCTTTGCTCTCAGGCTGCTGAACCACATGATGCTATGCTTGCCAAGATATCACTAACAAAGGAAAGTGAGTGAGAAATCTTATCTTGAATCACACGTGTTCAACAGCAACTGAGCTGAGATCCTTGCCTTGTGGTTGGAGAAGCTGATATCAACACCAGTAGTAAATAAAAGCCTATGTCTGGGGCAGATACAAGTGCTTCAGAATCCCCAAAACACCAAATATTTACCATGGGAGATCCTGGGAAGAAAAACCACCACCAAAAGACTGCAAAACATATGCCAGACTTATCCTGCTGCATTTGGTATGTAGATATATAGAGGAGATGCTTCCACACTTCACTTGCAGCATCTCAAATGTAGCCTTACTGAGCAGGGGTAAAATGCAAGGAGCATTTAGGCAGCCTTGGTACAAGGCACAGGGCTCTGACAGGGCCATCTCCTGCTGCTTTGAAGCTGCAGTTCTAATATATCACTTGCACATTGCCTCACTAGAAACAAAGCCACACATTTCATTTAAGAAAGTAATCAGATGGATTAGGAAAGGTCAAAGAATAATAAATTTGAACTTCTTGCCGTTTGGAAAATGCCACTGCGGGTTCTCCATGATTTGACTGGAAAACATCACAGTGCAGTTTTCCTACACTTCCAGGATGGCACATAAAAAGAAACTCATTCTAAAAGGTCTTAGGAACTGCAGAGCTCCACAGGTGTACTAGAGCAGGACTCTTTTTCACACCCTGCCAAAGCATGTAGCAGCTCCCACAGAACAATATGGAGACCTTTCAAGTCACACTTTTGCAATGATTGGTGAGTATTTCTGCAACATCAGAAAGACTCAACTTGAGTGATCTCAGTCAGAGTTATCGTCCCCTGTCAAGTCTGACCCTAAGATGAAGGGTACAAAACAGCTGAACATCGCTGTCACAATAATCACAGAAACAACATACACACCTTGCACAAAGGAACTGCTAAGAGGCAATAGACAGTTTTCATGCCCCAAAACAACAAGATATTTCAAGGCTTCAGTAGTAGAACATTGCATAAGAACACCAATGTGTTTAGAAGGCTGAAATCTGGTCTTGTTCTTATTGGCTTCTGCTTTATTAAGCAAAGTTAAAACTCCCTTTCACATTTTAATCAAACCTGCTACTGTTTTTTGCTAATTCCCAAGATCAAGCCAGCCTGACAAGAATCATGTAATTTTACAAGGGTAACTCTCCTCCCTCCAACCCCTTATGTTATCAAACATAATTTGTGAAGAGTCTGCTGCATCATGCCAGCTCTAATTTAGTAACAATACTCTGAATTTCTCCTAAGCCTTCAAAAGGCCTTGCAGTGGAAGAAGGCCATTCCACAGTAGAAGGATTAGCACAGTCTGATATCCTGCATTTGGTATCCTGTGGCTGTAGGCTTCATAAGGGCCACTCACCCATGTGACCTATCTCATGTTTAAAAAGTGCCATCTCCATGGGCTTCGGCACAGGGTGAGGCTGCAGCTCTCAGTTGTGACATTGCAATTTATATTCCATTCTTTCTGCAACACCTAAAGTTCCAGCAATTATGTGACATTTAGCCAACAGGTTCAGAAATTACTGGCAGTGTGATTGCATAAGCCCACTTCCCCTTAGAGAACAGGTTAAAAAATTAAAAAAAAAAAAATATCCAAGAACCGTACATATACCATGATATAGATGACAACAGAGTTGCAGGGAACTAAGGTGTGCATAGGTGAAGTAATTTAAACTGGAAAACAGAGGCCAGAAGCAGGAAAAAAGACTTAGATTTCCTGTCTCTCACAAAAAGCCCTTTAGCTGCAAGTGAACTTCCTCTTCTTTTTAAAGCTAAGCAGATTTTTTTCTTCTCATTGAAACAAGACAGCACTTAGCTCAATATGCATTTATCATGTTTGGTGTAAAAAAATCCTTTCCTCTAGAGATCACTTGCAGTGTCAAAGAGTAGCAAATCTTCAGTCCACCTGCTCTTCTGGATTATATGCATGCACATATACACGTACACATATAGACACATTTTAGAGAAGCAGCTTCATTGTAAATCAATGGTCACAGACTGCACTAGAGAAAAAACAATGACCACAACTGTCCTTCCTAGTCCTGGCACTTCCAGTTCAGATTTCGCAGGCAAACTCAAGAAGATTACCCTAAAAGCTCTAACAATAATCACAGTTAAAAGAACAACATTTTGGATGCAGAACTACAAGGGGAACTCACGTCATTTACTAGAACGAAAAACCAAAGCCTACTGTCAAGTTCAGAAAGAGCCAGACTGCTCCCATGTGTGTTTTCTTCTCTGTCATCACCTATGGTAAACTACCACCTCATGCTCTTCACATTCCTCTGATATGCCAGACTTCACCAGGCTTATGTATGATAAACCGAAAAGCCACTGCCAACTTTCACTTTCTGTCTATTGAAGCAGAATTCATCATGCTGTTAAATCCAAGTCCCTTAAGAGTGGTTTGCTGAAGGAGGCCATGGGAAACATGCAAGAAGGAGACAAAACTGCACTTAGATAGGGCAAGCAGAGTCATTTACAAGAATTTCTTGCTATAATGTGGCCCATGTTATGAAACCATGGCAGAGCCCTGTATTGCATCACTTCCTGTTCTCTAATCCATCAATCATCTCATAAATATATATATGCACATAGAAAAAAAATACATACACAGAAATATGCCACATTTTTCCATTAGCCTTCCTCTTCTGACTGATGCATTCACAGTTACAAGAGATTATAACAAGGATCGGCATAGTGGTGAATCACCCTCAACAGCACACTGTGCTTTTACAACTAGAAATAGAGAGATCAGAGAGATTAATCCTCTGTCCTGGATGGGGCAAGGAACCAGTGACAGTGAAAGCAAATATAAATAGGCAGAGAAAGCTTTGTCTTGCTACCGCTCCCATTGGTTTTGAAGGAGTCTCTTCAACAAAGAAATGCTTTAGGAGACCTTTACGAATGACATTAAACAAAGACATCCCTTTTGTAAATCCTGCAGTAATTTGGAGACTAGGGGCTCCCACTAATAATCTCGTGACATCACCTTCCCTCTCCCAGGAAAGAAAAGGCCAGGTCCACTGCCAAGAGAAGTGCTTACAGTAGGAGATCTGACTGAGTACTTCCTCAGTATTTAACTGGTGCTATAGGACAGGTTGTACACAGCAAATCTGTTGCTTCCTTTTCAGTTAATGGTACTCAAACAGTCCTCTACAGGCAAAATTCACCCCAATGCCAAGTCTAGAAGCCAGTTTCTAGTTTCAGTCCTAGGAGTCATAGCAATGTGTGGACCCCCACACGTGTGGTGTGCCCGTGGAAATTCTTGCGTAACAAGAAAGCAGAACTTCAAACCCAACTCTAGCAACAAGAACAGAAGCACAACTCCCTTCCTCAAGCTGCACAATGGCACAGAGTTATTAGCAGTAAGTAATTCTGAGTGACAAATTATTCTGGTCATCAGAATCAGCAGATCAGACCCAGGGGAAGCCTAGCTATTTATTCAGAAGCATTGAGGTTTTTTTCCTACAGATACTCTTGCAGGCTCAGTACACACACTAAAGAGGAATCAAAAAGGTTTTCAAAAATAAAATACATTTGAGAGGAAGGGAGGCACAAAGGATTTGTATACTTTTTAAAAAATTAGCAACTTTGTGTGTAAACTTGAACCCTATTCTTTTTTTTCTTTTTTGGTTTGTCACCCTAGAGCTTGTCACCTTCTTTCTCTCCTTCCCCTGTTATCCAACTCACCCTTTGATTCAAAGAGAGAGGTTTCTCATCCTGTGTGGAGGACATGACAAAAGTCAAGCTACCTGCACGAGGAAGGACAGCTGACAACATTTTTATTCCTTGTAATGAACCTCTTATCCTGGATGGTGCATAAACACATGAACTTACTGAAGCCATGACCAAACTGTGAGAGAAACTCAGCTGAGCTAGCAGTGACCTGTTAAATGACGTTCTTAAGTCCAATGCCTGTTTTCCCAAGGAGAAACTCTGGTGCAGTTGTTCATCTGCAGCCTCACCTGCAGAATGGATTGGTGACATGTATTCTGTCCTGATGCCTTTTGAAGGACATACAGAAGCTTTAAGGGGCAGATATCGAGGCATACCTGATACATATGCTTTACCTACCCCCAAAATATACGATATTTATATTCCCTATGAATTTTGGCTACATATTTTGCAAGGTTTACAACTGGGATCCTTAAATGAGTCTCCAGGGATAAAGTGCTCATCTACTAGCTTTATTTCATCTAACTATGGAAAATCTCAGCCCCAGTTTCTAGAACCTTTTACTATTTTCCACCCACTACACATATACATATTACACATAGGTAATACATGTGTATTCTCTCAAAAATTTCCAACATTGTTTTCAGTTGAGTCCAATCAGCCATGACATTCTGCCAGGTTAAATTCAAGATTTGCTACCAAGCCCCCCCACTTGCCTGCAGGTACCAAATGTGAGCTCCAGAGTGGCACTCATTTTAAAAGACAGAGAAGTTTAACAGTCATTTACAAACACCTTTGATCTAGATCAGCCCAAACATGATAACCAGCTGGGCATATAATAAAGGCCAGCCTTCCTTCTTGGTCCATAGGTAAAGAAATTGCAAGCATTAGAAACTGCTGATGGTTGAGATCTCTTGCTGTTTATGAACTGTATGGCTGTCTGGTGATGAGTTAAATTTAGGAGTAACAAAGCTCTTAAAGCACACCTTTAATTGCAAAAAGATCAGGCTTCCAAGTGCTCTTGTCCATTTACCTACCCCAGAATCAATAAACACTATGTAATCCATTATTTGGTTTTTTAATGCTTCCCGTGACTGTGGACACCTTGATAAAATCCCACAAAAACATTGTGGGAAGCAGTGAAAAATAATCTGGTTTAGAAATTATGAGTTCTTTTGGGAAGTTTTCAGTAAAATCCAAACAGAGCTAGTAAAACTGACCCTATCTCAGCGAAGAGCATTTCAACTGTGAGCTGTGAAAATTCACAGTGAACAAAGCCCACCCAGTAAGTTTAATGCCAGCTCTGCTATGCTACAACAAGCTGCCACCAGATCTTTGCAGTCAATCCACAAGTCAGCAAAACTGAAGTCCCAGTAAACCCTGCGTGAGTTCTGTCTCACTATGGAAATTCATACAGTGAATTAGATGTGTGATTTACATGGCTCACTCAGTTCCTGCAGCAGCTAGCACTAGATGCTCCCGAGAAAGAACTGGCACGAGCAGTAAATGGATAACTTGTCCCCCAGGAAGATTTCCACTCTAATACCTTACGCCATAGAAGGGAAGTTTTTCCCAGACTTGAAGTATTTCATTCCTTATAGCCTTCTACAGCTTTGCTATTCAGTATTTGTCTGCCACACAGGCACAGTCCAAGGACAAGGTTGTTCAGGGTTCTGGGAAGTTCCTTCTTTCAATGCCTGTTAATTTTTTATGGTGCATCTACAGGCTCTTACAGAATGCTAGTTAAACACTTCTACAGGATCAAGAGTTCCTTATATTTTTTTGGGGGGGGGGGAGGTGGAAGGGCAGAACAAGAGCAAAACAAAATAAAAAACAACTAGGGAAAAAAAGAAGACACCTCATTCCTGTTTTCATTTTTTCCTGGCAGATAGCCATGCACATTCTATTATTCACATTTTCTGAAGCTAGCTATCAGTCAGGCCCACTAGGGCTGACTGAGGCATATGGCAGAAAAGACCCATAGCAGGAGACTGCTTTTTCTTACACAGAAGGATCAATTCAGGGCTTGTAATAACCACCTACAACTCCTTCCTTGAGCAGCATTATGACTGGAAGCTGTCACGTTCCTTTCAGTGCCCTGCCTTCCCCACTAACGTCAGTGTTTGGAAGAGCAGTGAGGAAATCAGTCTGTCAGACACTTTGGTACATTGCCTAAAGTACTGTGACAACCTCAGCAGCTGGGAAGATTAAGTCCTTTCACCCTTGAACATGGGAGAGTTGCTCGTCCAAATGTTAGATCTAAAATAACAGAAGTTTAAATTTAAAAAAACATCTCATCCTGAAAACAGAAAGTTCATCCAGCATGCTGAATTAATCTATCCTCATAACACTTAAGACTGCACAAAAGCAGCCAGGGAACAGGTGTATTTTCTAGCACTAAACCTCACCTGAACACCTCCAACAATTCTAGCGCCATATCCGTACACTGAGGCATGAAAAGCATGCAGCTTTTCTTCCAGTGTGACACCCCAAACCAGCAAATCACTTCGACTAGTTTACCTCTATAAGCAGAACTGCTGGCTTAGGGCTAGCTGAAAGCCAAGTTAAAAAAAAAAATCAAAAGAACAACAAAAAACCCAACACCATAACAACAAATATTCAGTGAATTGGGAATTTCTTAAGTTTACATTAGACCTAAGTCGCACAAAATCCCCAGCAAAAGGGCAGTTGTTCAGACTTCAGCAGTCCTACCATTTCCAGCAACCACAGCAGAATCAAGTCCTGGGGCATGTCTCACTTTCTCCAAGCAGCTACTATGTTGCTCTGAGGAGAGTCTGGCACCAAATGGTTTGGGCTACAGCTCTGAAGCGGCCAATATCCCCAGCAGGTATTATTCTGGGTGCTGGGGCATACCCTTGAGACAGGAACATTGATGTTTTCAGCAATCCTGGTCCCCAGGCAGGCTTAGCAGAAGTCTGCATCACTAGAAACTGATCAATGTTGACAGATTTCAAACAAAACATCTTAGGTCTAATAAATAAAGTGTTTTTCAAAGAAAACTTTTCTCTGAAAATGTTTGACTAGGGCTATTACTAGATCAATCTCAGCCTCATCTGACACTACTCCAAACCAATTTTAGAAGCATAAATTCATAAAGATTGCTGCTGCTTCAGCTGAAGTGTTACTGTCAGACCGGCTCTCTCCTCTTCCACCCCCATCTTCCTTCCAACATCTCTTTCCACCTCCACTCAAGTTCTAGCTAATTTGTCCCTTCTATGTTTAGGCTGCTGGGTTATTTCACAAATTTGCTATGCTTGGAAAACCAGTCCTATGCCAACTGCAGAGCTGAGCTGCATGCTCTCTCGCACTGCAGTTTGAGACCCACTGATCTGGCATTGGCACATCGTAATTCTCGCTTTGCTTGCACTTTTAGCATACTGAAATGAGGAGAAGTTAAAGTGTTACAGTTCGGAACAACTCGAGCATTACTCTGCCTGCCAACTAGCTCCAGGAAGCATGAAGGAATTCTGACTATTTCTCAGGCTGCCATGAAACTTCACGATTCCTTACGAACACGTTGTAACCAGCACATCTTGTGCACTGTTTTCTCTCTGGCGTGTCTCTGTTCCACGTTGCTCACTGAAGGTGAATTCGCGTCCTCCTCCTAATGGGACACCTGGTGCAAACACGGTCCCTTTCTCACAGCTGATCCGCTCTCGGTTTTCCCGGAGCAACACTAAGGCTCCCAGCGCCAGCAGCAGAAGCTGAGGCTGAGCAGACAAAGACAGCGGAGGTGGGAAAGCCTCTTACCAGGGAATTAGGTGCGGCTTCCCCAGCTCCGGCAGAGGAGCAGCTCTGAACG
>VZTE01005383.1:0-29883 GCA_013397775.1 Eulacestoma nigropectus | reverse complement strand
CACAGGCGGGGATGCTGCTGTCGCTACTGCCCAGGGTAAAACGGCTCCCGCTTTAGCACGTAGAATAAAACATCCAACTTCGTAGGGTGCCGTTTAACTTTTTAAAAATGTGTGTATGCTGAAAGCCTGAGGATGGCTTATAGCCACCGTCGTAAGGTGTTTTGTATTAGTCGTTCACCTGCATGTACTGATTTATCAGCAAAGAATTATGTCAACAAAAAGATTCGAGTTTGCCCCATACCTATATCTGGATGTCGTACTCTGTTGCTATTTTACACTTCTGTTATGCAAGCAGGATACTTTAATCTTTTCTTCGCAAAGATCTCTCTCTCCTGAGATATCCTGGAGTAGGTGAACTATACTGTTAAGGTGAATTTTACAGGGGGAAAAAGCAAAGTGAGTTTTATGAGAATAAGTCAAGGAAGAGTTTTTCTCTGTTTAGATGTCTATCCCACTTGGGAATAAGTGAAAAAGAACAGGAAAATAGGCAGCTTCACTGAACAGTTTCTGTCAGTGCAGTTCAGAAAAGAAAGCAGATATTATTCAGAGAAAAAAACAGAAAACAAGGAAGCCTCCTGACTTGACATGAAAATTCATTCACTAAACCTAAGTTTAAATTTTCATCTTCTGAGTCTGCACTTCTTCACAATAATTTACAGGGCTCCAGGGAGATTACATTTACCCATCAAGAGCAGTGTGAAAAGCATAAAATGAGTAAGATGACCCCTCTTCATGCAGAGACCAACCGCTCCCTACAGAAAAATGACATGTTACAACAGGTTTTCAGAGCACAAAGAAGCTGGGCTGAAGTACTGTTATTACATTGCAGAGTTAGGACCCAGCACACCCATGCAGTGAAAGTGGGAGAAGCACCACCCAGGGTGTATGGTGTGTCTTCCTGGGAAGCGGAGAGTGTGTGTAGAACTCCAATTTAGTCCTACGTAGGTTGAAGTTAACAAACTTAGATTGTATCCCTTTATAGGACAGGGTATGGAAACATGCATATATGATGATAACCTTGATGTTCTCCTGATAGGCAGTTTAGGCTTGTAAAGAGAACCAGTACTGCTGGCTTACCTTGAGGCCACAGGGATTTCTCAAGGGAGGCTCTTTTCTTCCTTCATGCTCTCAATCCATTTAGTTGTGTAGTTTGTTTGGTTTTTTTTAATTATTTTTCGGGTTAGGATTATATTCCACTTCGGAAACAGCATAGCTCACCCCTCAGTGCTGTGTGCCAGACTAGGAAAAGGCCCGTAGACACAACTAGAATAGAAGTAGAAATTATACAGAAAAATAGTTGCACAGAGCAGAGATTTTCCAGGCAAACTGGAGTAACTAAGGATTAGGCCTGAAATGAAAGAAGCCACAATAAACCACTTTGCAGATCTAAGCTTTCCCTGTGTTTTGCAATTATTACTCCATGGTCTCTGTTTCCCCAGAAAGCTTGTCTAGTATTTTAACACATTGTTGTTCTTGACTTAAAGTCTCAGCAACAACCCCCTGAATACAGGACTGCAGAGCTGGGACTAAAGCCTCAACACTGAAGGGCAAGCTGTACTGTGGAACATCCTCCCTGAATACCTCTCAGCCCTCAATAGAAAATGCAAACCTAAGCTGTTGCGAATGTTCCCCCCTCAAACTTGCAGCTAATTTAAAAAATAGGAAAGAATGAATACATTTAAGCTAAAGGCCATTAGTCAAAATGGAAGTATTAAATTCTTCCAGCTAGTGTTGCTGTTCGAAAACTGTGTAGAAGGTAGAAGGTTTTAAAAAAATTACGGAAACAGAACAGGACAGTTCCATTTTGCTAATTGAATACCTCTGGTGCAGAGTTACAGAAATAGCATAGTTTGGGAATGCGTGCCTAGAAATGCATGTCACACTTAGCTGAAGAGACTGATTGATCTGCAGAGAGAGCTGCCCAATGCCCTGCACACAAGATCTGAACTGTGAGTACACACATGGCCTTACTTGCCCTCAACAATAAATACAATTTTATTGAATTTATTTTAAAAGACAAAACAAAATTACCTCTGTGCTCAGGAGACTCCAATCCTCTCTAGAAGCAGCAGCACAGATCTAGCATACGGTTACAAGTTTATGTTTTTTAGAAACACTTTTACTCCTTTTAGCACGAAGACCTGGGAAGTGGTGTGGGGCAGAAACCCTGAATAGTAACAACTGTTGTATAACTGTGTCCTTTTTTGGTCCTTAGTTATTACAATACATACAGTAGTTATGTGGAAAAGCATAATTCATTTTTCCCAGATAATTATAAATTATCTTTTTAGTCTACAGTGTTGGTCTGAGCACCTGCATGTTTCCATAGCAACTCCACAATACTTCAGGGATTACTTTAGAATTCCACTGTGTTTTGGGTCTAGTTTTTCTCCAAGCCAGCTCAGTTCCTCTAGTTCCTTCAACCTGCATATCCTGAGCTGTGTGTTCTCCCATCTGTTCACTCTCTTGTACACACATTATTGGCCAAAATAAAGCGATATTTCTCCAAAAGTTCTCTGATTATGTTTTATTGAAGGTGAGCCGAGGGTTCATTCCTTCCTGAGCTGCTGTTCTGCTGTTTTCTGCCTGTGCTAGGTGAATAAACAGATTCTGGTAGGAGAAAGGAAAAGTGGAGTCATTAGGGAAGGTGAAAGGAACTGATGTGAATTCAAGCAGAAAGATGAAAGGAAATACAAATAAAATTTACGTCCTTCCTAACTAATTAAGGAATCAGCTTTTATCAGAAAGGTACCAGATTTCTAAGGTTAAATCACCTTTAACAAAAACACTGCCAGAGCACCAAGAAAGTGATTGGGAGACATCTTAACAAATGTTTTTTCAAAGTGCCTGAAATTTATCAAACTTTCTTCAGTCTCAGATGCAGGATCTAAATCAGCCCTGCAGTAAATACATTTTACTAAAACGTGGCCTTTGAAAATTGCTATGATGATTTGAAACCCATCTCTGGGAAAGAGTGGCATGAGCCATTAAATTCTCACATGGAAACCAGCAGGAGAAAAGAGCATTCCTGCCTGCAAAGCAAAGTGTAACCTTGCTCCCAGTGCAGTGCTGGAAGACCCTGGTATGCTGTGGATGCAGCAGACAATGGCTGTAGCCAGCCCTACACGCAGCAGGTTTAATCTGGCATGCTGTGTGACAAACAGGCATATGACAACACACCCCAGCAGACTTCACCAACTCTTCAACAGTCGTGAGGCTGCCTTTGAAGACTGACAAGATTGGATACAGCTTTGAATCTGTCTCAGAGCAGATAAGCTTTTGAAGTAACAAAGCCTAACTCAGGCCTAAAACCCACTATCTTCTGTAGAAGCTTTCAGAGGTATTTTCTCCTTTCCGAGCCTCAAAACTAACGGTTGGCAAATACAACAAACTGGCCTTTTGAGGTGATTTGTCTAGGTAAAACTAGTTGTCTGGGTATGGGCGAACTGGCTCTAGAGAAATCTGATCCACAACATTTCGGTGTTACACCTGATTAAAGCTTATAGCACTGCAAGCCATTGTCGTGTAGTATCCAAATGAAACAACGCAGAAAGTACATTGGTCCTTTCTTTGCATCCCAGTCAATTTAATGCTTACTTAAGGCAGGATATGCACTACTAGAAAAAAAAGTGAAGCTCAGGGACAAGTAATGCTTCTCCAGAAGTCAGGTGGTACTGCAGCTGGGACTAGGGCTCACCATTTCCTTCCCTTGCTTTGAAAAAGAGAGAAAAAAAAAAAGCTTTCTCCTCTGCTGATAAAAATTTGGAAAAAAGATCGGGCCAGTTTGCTTCACTTCCACGTTTGTTACTCGGACCATTAAGGAATGTATGGAAAGTAATTTATCCCAAACCCAAATATGCAGAGGAGGAATGACATTTTCCCAGCCTACTTCTAAGCAGCCAATACTCAGCTTTGGCTCTCCCCACTGCAATTAACAGATTGCATGCAACCGACATGCAGATGTGGTGAAGGCATAAAAATAGGCAGTCTGGTTCTGTGTAACAAACCCCATACATCATCCTCCTCATAAGCACTGCTATTGTGCTGAACTCAGCCACATGTTCTCCTTAGAGTGCTTTCCTACATTTTTCCTCATACTCATAACAAATGCTGTTTACATCCTGTCCAGACTAGATGAAGATTAGTAATACTAAGCATTTCTATTGGACCTCCTTGGAAGAAGCCTGGGCATATTTCACCTGGTATTATTTTAATCACAACTTTAGAGGCTTCCATTTTAACAGTACCTTGAGCAGCTCATAGCTAAATACACAATACAGGAAAATGGGAACCAGAGAACTGCAGATGAAAAAGTATAATGCAAAATTAGAGGAGATTTGGAGGACAGCAAGCATAGTTAAGGCTCTGTAATAGTAAAGACAGTGAATTGCTACCATAAAAAAGATGAGTAAGAGGGGATGTGATTCAAAGACAGAACATACTGAATATTCAGGAGACACTGTTCTCCCTTTCTTACAACAGTAGACCAAATGAATTTCAATTTTAAAATGGTAGGAAATTCAAAACTACAGTGAAAGAAAATTCTTTTCACATTACACATATAAATAAGTGAAACTATGAATCTATCAAGATTCAAAAATAGTTTTAGACCTTTATAGACCTCCAAATTAATATCTTACTGTACACTGAGATAGCAAGTTCTTCACAATTCAGTCTAGTCATTAGCATAGGAGGTAGGATCCAGTGTCCTGTTCCTGAATACTTGGTTAGGGAATTTTTGCACCTTTTGAAGTGCCTGTTACCTCCTATTCCCAGAGACAGATGGGGGGCTGGATGAATCTCAGGCTAATCCAATCTATTTTGGTGAGTCCTATGTCTCCCCAAAACAAACTACCTATGATTGCTGGCAAGACAGGAGATGCTAAGAAGAAATCCTGTCACTCAATGCTCAGTCTCAAGACCATGTTTAAAACCAAAGGTATTTCATTATATAACTGTGTTGTAACTTTGCATCAGCCAGTGCAGATTTTCAGCAAATAAGGCCCTTCATGTGCAACAGTTCCAGCACTTAAGTACAAGATTCAGAAAAATAAATCTAAGTCGCATTAGTTCAAGTAAAGAAAAATTACTGTCTGCACATTAAGTTTATGGACAGAAGTGAGAGAGAAAAGATTATCCACTTTTTTAAAAATCATATGCACTTGCTAGTAAACCTCTCACACAGACAAAGAGAGAGTATTTTGAAACCCTTGATTTTTCCTTTTAGAAAACTTCAGTGTTTTCATTTCCTGCTCATTAGCACTCTTAATCACATACCATGTAATACTATTTTTGTGATTATGTACTGTTTTGAATATCTGGTGCTGCGCAGAACACCTAATTTCAGCAATAATTCACCATCCAGATGTGATTAGAATATAATTCTTATGGAGCTATATAAACATTTGCTAGATATATGGTACATAGTAATCAGTCTTAAGATTGGATTAAAAAGGATTGAAAACAGCCTTAAAGTGTGGTCTAGAAATAAATTTCTGCCATTGATGACCTGTAAAGCTTCTTGAATTGCAAGGCTAGAAAAGACAGATAGTAAGGAGTGGTCACTTTAGCAGTTCCTGGCATACATTCCTCACACACCACTGAATTTATATTTTCATATCCTCAATCTGTATCCATAAGAAAAAACCAGCAACGCTTGTCATTTTAAAGTAAGAAAATTATGGGGACATGCAGTATTTTTACCAGACATATCTGGTAAACATAGCTAAACATACCATCCAATGTAGCTTGGCTAACAGACACCTCTGAAATTCATCCTTGCAGGGTTAGTGGGAAGGAAGAGAGGAGGACTGTCTAGTCTTCAATACATTAAAATTACCTAATAAATTACATCCTGAAACCCAGCATAGAAACAAGTTTTTGAGGTACTCTTCAATTCTGATTTTTTAAAAAACTTTGGAATTAGGAAAAGGAATGTACCCTATTGCTGACCTCCTCAGATCTGTTCAGAGTGGACTGAGTAAGGGTCATAAACAAAGGATCACACATTTTAAAAAATACGTCGTTATTTGACAAACCCAAAACTTTTTGCCATTTTAAAATGCCTCCGCTGCCCCCTGGTGTTGCTTCTCTGCAGCTTCACACACAAAGCGAATGCAAAGAAAATTCAGAAAAAACCTTCACAAGTTCTCTGCCACAAAGTCCCTGTGTAGAAGAAGTTATGCACAAACGAGTGGACTACACTTCCAGATGCAGTTGTCAGTTACATGAATGTCCTCATGCAAGCAGCTGTGGCTCAGTGCTAATGCAGATACCAGAAGAACTGTCAAATGCATCTCAAGATGAACCTGATTTACATAAAAATTGGAAAAACGTGACCCAACACAAAAGCTGCAGGTGGAACCAACTCCTTACAGGCAGAAGCAATGCCAAATCCACAATTTACACCCAAAAGATGGTGCCCCATTATGAAAGCTGGAAGTACTTGAAAAGAAAGCAGTGTCTAATTCATTATATGCAAAAAACCCTAGAAAAAACTTTCTTTTGTATTTTGTAATATGAATTAACAATTCTAGCCTTGTCTACAACTGAACACTCTGAGCAGAAGGCATCATTGCAATTACATCCCAGGGGACTGCAAACTGAATAGACAGAAACTGCAAGCAGACAGATTATTATCACCATAGGCTTCTAGAGATTTCAGAGAAAGGAAGTATTTAATTCAAGATCCAAAACCATTTCTGACACCTCTGTGGTGCTTATCAATTTGACACAAGAATCCCGAAGATCATTCAACAAGAGACCAGACTGGTTTTGCCTCACAGGTCCTCAAGCATAGAAGAAGCAAGTAAAAAATATTGGCAGGAAGGTAGAGAAGCACACACCAAAGTAACTGTTCAGCTTCCAGTGTGTAAACTCTTTATAATACATAATCTAATTACATGAACACACAAAAGCTAAACATTTTGTCTTCAGCAGATGTATACCAACATGGTACACTAACACTCAAACCCCAAACCATTTAGGTAAGTTTACACAGTAAACAATAATTAATCCATAGCACAAACTAACACAGGACTTGGTAAAAGCCAATAGCATCTGAAATAATAACAGTTCATTACAAAATGCTCTGTGGCTGAAATAAATGCCTGTAACAGTGTGGATATGAGAACAAAACCAGTGGAGTTCTGAACAAGAAGTATCTGTATTAAGTATAATTAAAATGAGCTATAATTAAAATGATGAGAAGCTACACACAGGGAAATTATATTATTACTGCATTGCATATTCTGAAAAAGCATTTTATGCACTTCATTATACACATGCAGAAAGGGAGAGTCAAACTTGAGATGTGACTCAGAGGCTTCCTACCACGTATCTGTTATGTAGTTGTACTAAAATTTGAGTATGGCCATTCCAATACACTGCACAATTTCCTGACAATTACACTTACGCAAAATCAGATTAAGTGATCACAGACCACATTATTTTAATTCCACTTCTTACCAAATCCCTACTGTACCTACAGAGTGCAATACCTCTGTCTTCAGAATGTTGCTGAGCTGTAATTGTTGGGAAAACACTTGTACATTTGTCATGTTCATTATTCTTTTCCTTCAGCAGCAAACCTTCAGCAACTGTTCCATGCTGGAGATGAAATAAGAACTCCAGGCAGTTCATGGTACGTAGCACAGCTCAGTAATGACATGTTCTTCATACCAGAGGAACTTTCTCCAGTAATAAACACAGAAGCCACACAGGATGACATTTTTATCTTATCAGTGCCCAGAAGAATGATTGTGAGCATTTTTTTCCACACTCATCACTCTGAAAACTTCAGGTTTAAGAAGTTTCAAGTGAACTACATGAAATAGATTTCCTCCAAGGATGAGATTCTTCAGGTTATTTCTCCCTCTTCCAGTGATCCTCCTTCTTTTTTGGCCCACCTTTTGACTCTCATAAGCTGCTACCCTTTGACTGGAATGCAGCATAGATCATTTTAATACCACAACCAAGTAGCTGAGGACTTTGACAAGACAGGAACCATGACATTTGATTACCTAGACACAACGTGGGGGGGATTTCTTTTGTTTTGGTGGTTTGTCATAGCTTTTTATTAGTATCTTTTTACTGGAACACTTTATGCTTATAAAACTATTTCACAAGCATTAAGGGAATGAGAGAGGAAAGTCTTTCAGTAGGTATATTCTTCCAAAAGGACTTTCTGCAGTGGCTACATGATCATTAGAGGTGTCTCATGCATTTACTGAACTGCCTTTATACTGCATCAGCTGGAGGGGAGAAAGGTTAATACATGCCATTTGCTGGGCATCCATCTTGCCTTTGCCAGTACAACTGTAAGGCTTCAGGAGGTTTATTCAAAGCACACAGCGTTGGTCACACTGTTCCTAATGAAGTTGGTGGGAATTCTTCCCATCAGCTTCAGTATGAACATGTATGAGCCAGAGCTTGTGGGGAAAAAAAAAAAAAGAAAACAAATATAACCTCCCAACAGAGCCCAACTTTTAATTTAGGAACACACTGTAAGAGGGAAGTTATTCTGTGCATTTATGACAGCATAAACAAGAATAAAATTTAATATTTATTAGAATTTCTTCCAGTAACAGCATTCAACATCTTAACAAAGCAAGTTGTGAAGTCTTAAAAAAATCTAGGATTACAAAAAAAGTTAAAATAAGTTGTTTCTTATATTTAATGGCAACAAACAGGGAACCTTCTATTTAAAAACAAACTTGTCATATAAACAGCATTATTTTAAGAAAATGTGATTAGGATGATATGTAATTTTCAGAATGGACATACAATGTATGAATATCAATCAGAATGAAACAGAGGGGTGGAACACACTATCCCCTTAAAATCTCAAAACAGGCTGTTTGAAGAAAGGGGAGGGAGGAGGATCTTTCTAGTGAAATAACTTAGAAGATACCACGCAATGGACAAAAAACAAGAGTACAGAAGACATTACATGACACCCTCATTACAACACCCCCTCAACTCTGGTTATACAGTAAAGTTAGTAAAGTGCATCTTTAAAGACTTGTCTAGTGAAATAGCTTTTCCAAATATAAAACACAACACGTGCAGTAACAGTTAAATCATAGTGTAAGTTTTTAGAAACTAATTTTTAACCTTTCATTCACTCAAGAAGAAAAGTTTTAACTGCAGTAGTGTTCACATTATTCTTCGATGCATCCTCATGTGCTTTTTTGTTACTTGGCAAATCTTTAAATATGGAGCATGGCAAAATTATGCAGTTCAAGCAAGTGCTTCTCTCAATTCAATACAATTCTTCAACAGCAGAGTGGCCACATGCAGCACAACCATGTCAGATTTTGGGAAGCTTTGGTGCACTAACAATGGGATTGGTCTCCTGCAAATACCTCCGGCCCGCACTCTTGTAGTCATAGGTGCAGGTGTGAGTCTCTGCATAGCGGTGCGTTGCACAGAAGTTGTTTCCACATCTGAAGAATCAAGAATATTACATGTTACAAGCTTTTAGAAGCTTTTAATGCTCAGACATGCTGGGAGCCATTTTGCTTAATCATGTTTTAAATGACAGAGCTGTTTGAATTATCATCCTTGACTGACAACATTAACTGGTGGGGTAGACAAAATGACATTTTTCACACTGAATGGTTTCGTTCTGATGCAACAGTCTCTTCAACTGGGAAGTTAAGCAAGATCAGTACTCCAAGAATCAGCTAGCAAGGATCAAACACACTTATGAATGAAGAATTAGGAGCTTTGTTTTACTTTCTTTCTTTTTTAAGGACCTCACAGAATATTAGTTGGTAGAATTCAGAGGACAAAACCATGGACAGTAATTCCATCAGGTGAAATCCATGTAATGCATTTCAATTCAAAACCATGATATCACTCAGACAATCAAAACAGTTGTTTTCAGCACAACTTCTGCCTGGCGTAAACACAAATTAGCCATTTAAGATTAATAAATACAGATTTAGTCAGCTGTAAGACATCAGACAAACTACAGGGAACATAACTTCCTGTAGGACTGGAAAAGGGTTCATCTATCCAATATCAGTTGCAATTTTGATGAGTTAAGATCAGAATTTTTGTGTCAAACTTGACAGTTCTGCAGCTAAGACTCTTACCAGGAGAAAAGCATACTTCGGATGTTGTATATGATCTGGACAAGTGCTTCAAGTGGAGACACATATTGGTGTCCTGTTGCCTGATTATTTGATAGAGATACTTCTTGAGAGTAAAACACTGATACCATTCAAAAACAGAATTCTCTTGAAATGGATTAAGTGTTACCCATCGAACTCACTGTTTACACTACAATCCTCTATTTATTTATCCGTCTATCTGGGTTCATAATAAGGTCTGCAGCTGTTCCTGAGGCTTTGTGTGCCTGGAAATAAATTTGCTTTTCTTTAGTTCTTGGTTCCACAATCACAACTTTTCTCATATGACTATATACTCTTTGGTTTATGCTGCTTTCTAGTAAAAGGTCCTATGGTTGCTCCTTTTGAAACCAAAACAAATGCTATTCTTGGAGATGAGCCATTTCCCCCTTCATTTTTAACCTTAACCAAGCTGCTTAGTTACTTTTAGAAGAGCTTGCAGCTATGTGCCCATCAGGAAAGTGAGCAGTGTCCAAAACTGTTTAAAAATCAGAGACTGAAGAGTCAGTAAGGAGACAATTCCTCACCCTGAAATTCTCCTATACGATTCCCCAGTGGCAGAAGTTCTTGTTCATTTTGCTGTTGGTTGGCATGAACCAAGATCAGCTCCAAATACAGCCCTCACAGTGCAGCAGTTCCCAACCTTGACTAGCTCATAGGAAACAATACTAAGAAAAAAATATCTTGTGGGGAGAAAATACTTTGAAAACTAAGAGAGACAGTGGGGGTTTTTTCTGTGGTTTGTTGTTGTTGGGGGTTTTTTGTTTGTTTGGAGTTTTTTTAGTTTGGTTGGGTTTTTTTGTTGTTTTTTTACCGTTTCCCAAGATCACCACCAAGCCCCAGGTCTCACTGTATTGTTTATAAGTAATGATTTAGGGGACCAGCACTCTGGTGGTTCTGTGTTTGAGATGCTCTAGATGCTCAAAGGTGACTGAAGTCTTGCAAAAAGCCAGAACACATATATCAAAAATTTGTTGAATACAAATTCGTATAAATTCACAAACTGTGAAGATGTGTTGCAATAGGGCCAAATCTGAAGGAGATTTGTGAGAAACTGTACCAAACCCAGTTTTTCCTCAAGTTGTTAATAATACCATTATTGATGAGAAACTTTGCAGAACATGTATTTGTAGCAAGTTCTTCTCCCATCAGCATAAAATGTCATAGTTCTTTTTTTGTTAACTTGTTCTTTATTTCCTGGTATCTTCCATTCTGTTACCTTCCATTTCTTGATCTTCATGGAAAACATACACCTCAAGAGCAGAACAGGGGCAACATTCCTGAATTTTAATTCCTGCAGTTTTGCTGAACTGAGAACTGCAACTTTTTTGAAGGTTGCCTTTTGATTTGCTATGCTTAACAAATACCATGCAGCAAAGAAAACTTTTTGGTTAACTCAGCTATCAATTTTAAGTAACAGCTGGTTATATACTCAGCCTACCTGCACTCATAGCTGGTTGCCAATCCAGTTTTCTTGCCACAAAGAAAGCAGTGCTTTGAAATTTTCTTTTTTGCTTGAATTAAGCCATTCACAGGTGGAAGATGGGTTGCTTCACCTGCTTTCAGAAGTAGAAAGACAGCAAAGACATTTTAACTTATTCACAAACTAGTTAAATGTTATCTTTTGAAACGCGGATTCATTTTGTGTTACTTAGGATTCTTCAGGTGGGAACCCCAAAGCCTAAAAAGAAGGGGGAAAAATAAACCCTGAGAGCCAAACCAGGAAACAAGCCTCAAGCCTATGAACACCTTTGGAAGAGGCATCACAATGTGGGCCTTAAAGCTGTTATTTTGAACACCCGTTAAAAGTTCATGTAAGCAATAAGTTACAGATCAAATCAATAAACACATCTCTTAATGGTCTTCCCAGATGCAAAATGAACACACACAGTGCCATTGGGAAAGCACTGTGCACAATGGCTTTATAAAGAATCAACTACCTAGCTGGGCATTCCACTACCTAGCATCCAATATATTCAGTATACTAGTTTGCCAAATAAGTACTGCAACATTTAAAAATCTTGCTGGTACTCTGTACTTGCAAGAAAAGTATAGTATTAGACTACAGGCCTCTACCTAGGTATATGGTTACATTAGGCACTTTGCAGATGTTCGTAAAATTTCTATACTTAAAAAAATTTACTTTATTTTTACTTTTTGCCTTGTAATTCTTGGCTGTTGTTTTATTAACCGGAGATCATGCAAAGAAAATGCATCTCCCTTCCCTCTGCAGAAGGAAGTTTTTTGTCCACAACTTGCTTAAGCATATTTCCCACATGCTGGGCCAGTAAAGTGAGCAATGCATCCTCTCAAACATTCTTTCAGTGTTTCTACTGCTATATTGTCAGTATGTTCATAAAAAGTTCTCATGAGTTCACAAGTATTTTTTGTCCAGCACACTTTTAATCCCAACAGTCATTTCTTAGTTGAGATGCAGCAGACTGCACTCAATAGTAGCACCAGGCAGTCACTACGTATCACAGTCATCACTACCCACCACTCCCACCCCATTCCTAGCATTGAAACTTCCAGGCAACATTTGTCCACACCAACAATTTCATCATCTAAAAGCACACAATTTCAGAAGCATCAGTTAGCCCAGTCTGTGAAAGAGACAGAGCTTGAAGACAGCTGGTCCTGTGGACCTACATGAACAGAAAAAACAATACACCTGTCCTCACATTTACGGTCCCTACAGCAACTACAGTGAAAAGTGATCTGTCCTTTGACCAGTTATACAACAGATCATTACCAGCCACATCTCTCTCAAGAGCCTGCATGATACAACCACACCAACTCATGTCTGGTATGTTTTGGAAAATACACTTTTGTCCGACGTAAGATACACCAGAGGAGTGTCTTCTTCATAGTCCTATCCAAAATGACTCAGGTGTTAGTAGACTTCACCATCATGCAGACAGGGCTCTTAGGGTATCACGTCTGGAGCAGCAATGGACAGATCTGTTTACTGACTGACTGCCAAGTCAAAGCTGCCCCCACAGTTGTGAAACAAAGGCATAACACACTTGTTTAACAGCTTTTACGCCAACATTACAATTACATAATTTTTTCTGTTGCAGCTGCTATTTCAACATCTATTTTCTAGTTTATTTTATATACCTAGATCCGGAATACATACCCACCTAAGGTAATACAGAAAGAAAAGAAAACTTGCGAACTGCAAGTCAAAGATTCATAGAAGAAAAATTAAAATGTGCTGAAAATCCTTAGTTCACTGTCTTAAGAGTTTTAAAAGCATTAATTTAGACAATTCCTTTCCTCCCAATAGAATTAATCACATAAGCAATTAATATCTATGCATAACATATCCATTTTCAGTAGATGTCAAACATTAAGCACTCCACAGTTACCAAGACTAGGGTGAAAAAAATGATGACCAGCACAAGAAATAGTGAAAAATCTGCACTATATCAGTGTTCTGCAGCATCCATGCCCTTACTGCTCCCTCCCCACTTTTTTTTGTGCTAAAGATAATGCTACCAATAAATTTGGCTCTGATTTTAGTAGACTCAGAAGTATTCACAGAACTGATAATTTGGAAACTTCAGCACAGAAAGTCACATTCAGATCTACAGATGACATGCAGGATTCACTAAGTATTAGAAAAAAAACTAAAAAAGAGTTGCAGTTATGGTCCACCTAAGATCTAGATGCCATCTGCATGTTAAAGAATTGCTTAAAATATTAAAAGACTAACCATGCTATAGAAGTATAATATAGCAAGGGCTCTAGAAGCCAAATGCCTTACAAAGATAAATTATTTTTGTCCTCTCTATGTGTGATATAGCAGGAAAGATTAGAGTCATCTTTAATTATTATATAAGTTACTTACCTACTCTTTTCCCTACAGCTGCCATACTTCCATTCATTCCAAGCCCATGCGCAGACTAAAAAAAAAAATTCCCACAAGGAAATTACTAGCAGATGGAAATTAAATGAAAATGTAGGTAGTCTGGTATCAGCTTATTTAATATCAATGTTTTATCAATCTACCCACGAAGAGTCCAAGACAACTTCTGCATACAAAGTTAAAATTCCACAGTATAAGGCCTTACCCTCAATGACTATTTAACAAATCTCCCCACACTTCAAAATACACCAAAACAACAAAGTACATTAGAGAGCAGAAGCTTGGCACATATGGTACCAGTCACTGGGCAGACTTTGGAATAAATGACAATTAGTGAGCAGCAGAAGCCAGATGACACTTCTAACACACACACTCATAATTCTATCACTACAATAACTCATAATTTCAGTTGTGAACTGAACAGCCGCTTTAAATCTTAATGAAAAATTCTTTCTAGGACCTGTTTAGATAAACAGGCAGTTCAGATACCATCAGCCATTCAGAAAACAGTATAAGACAATCAGGGATTTAAATACACCTCCCACACCCCATCTGCCTCTCCTGACAAGACACACACACACACACACACACAGAGTAGTTTTGTAACATCAGTATCACAAAAACAGGAAAACTTTGATTTCTTTGGATGCATTCATACTCACTAGAATATATTCAGCAGCTTCATTTGGAGGAGCAGTTTTCCTAAAGCTTTCTTCCTGAAAATGCTGCAGGTTTGTAGGTAGTGCAATACCAGAAGTCCGAAACCTGTCAGTCCCACAGGAACTCTGTAAACTTTCCCTGTTTGTGCTTCGGGCCAGCGAAGCCAGAAATCCTAAGTTACTTACAGAACTCGCAGGTTCTTTGGATGCCTTGCTAGCCACATCTGTGATGTCCCTAGCCTCTGCTTCAGAAATTACATCAGGTCTTTTGCCAAGTGACTCTACTTTCACACTACAAAATCTAGTGGTCCTAGAAAAAGAGGAGTCTGCTATACTACGTACTTCCACTGATCGAAGCACATTTGGGGAGGCCGTAGATCTCAAGTTACCAGCCTCAAAGCATCTGGGCTGTGCTTGTGGTTTCAGAGAACTGTGATGTGCCACTTGTGGTGAATACCGGAGGGGAGACAAAAGCAGATTTTTCTGAGGACTTAATTCACGAGTACTGAGAAGACTAGTCTCCATTGCTGCAGTGCTCAGCACTTTGCCAATAGGTTTTCTATGCTGCTCTACAACCTTAGAATCTTTGTCTCCATCAGGCAGTTCAAGTTCTGGGTTCACCTTTCCTATGTCATATATCTCATTACACTGTTCAGTAGTGCTTGCTTCTGTTAAAAAAGCAAAAGCATCTGGTTCAGGTAGATGTTCTTCTTCTGTTCCATACAGTTCCACGTTTGTTAGACTTGGAAACAAAACAGCATCCTCCTCACTTGCTGAGGTCACATTTTCAGATGCTTTTTCTGAATTTGCAGGCAGGGATGAAACAGGAGTCAGAACACTATTTGTAGGTAGTTTTGCATTTTCTAGTTCAATGCGAGATATTTTCGGTGGTAACCTGATGCTATTGACTGGCTGAGACCAAGAGTTGCTCTGCCAAGTATCATCTTCCTTAAGGAAGTGATTAGCTGTGGATGGCATCGTTCTACCAGCAGTGGCCAAAGTAGCCAATGCTGAAAGTGCGTTTTGGGGAGATTCCGACTGATGCAAATTCCCAGGAGGAGGTAGGCACGACTGTCCGATATGGGGGAGCACTCTTAAAAAGCGGTGACGGGCAGCAGCCACTGAGCCACTAGATGGTCGAGGAGTCATTGGAGGGCGAGGCTTCACCTTGACAGTTTTCTTAGGCTATTAAAAAAAAAACCAAAACCCAACCAAAATCAAAAAACACAGATACAACAATTAGTATCTAAATTCCAGTTGCACTCAAAAGACTTGACTGAAAATATATTCTGAGGAATTCAGATAGTGTAAGGCCAGGAAAGACCAAATCATACTTTCTATTCCTTCATATGTTACCAGCCATTAAGATTTCACCCCAACATCTGAACAATAAAATCAAAGATTATAATCAGAAGATGTTTTCAATAAATGTCAGAGAAACAGAAAAAGAAAGCCAGCATGCCATCAAAGTTATCCAGAGGAGCTTCAGATCTCAAACACAACAAAAAATGAAAGAAAGTATAATCTCTTCATTTTACATCTAGGTAGCCTTGTTACACATGAACACCAGTGTAATGTTTTATCTTCACGATAGTATCATTCCCATATTTTACTTTATAGGCTTTTCAGTTACAGTAGATGTAATATAATTTCACTTTAAGAGAAACATTGATTTTTACCAGAGCAGTGCTGCAAAACAATGCTACTTAAAGTACTGGAAGAAAAAAAACCCCAAACAAATAAAACCACAAAACCCACTCACCTAAAAAATCTACCCTTGCCAAGAAATCCAGGACCAGTAATGAATTCCCTGAATGAGGGCAGGTAGGTCCAAGGAAAGCCAATGCCCCTCAGCAGAACGTTTATACAATACTATTTACATAAACAATAGTTGAGAAATCATCTACCCATGATAACTTCACTTCTCAAAACAGTAGAGTATCTGATCTGCTTTTTAGAAAAGTCAGCACAAGGGAAGCCCAAGCCATTTTATGACAAAAAAATTGAAATCACAATTTCACCTTTTTACTCAGATTCATGTTCTCCATCTTCGCCTTGAGCAGCTTCATTTTATTCATAGTAATTGAATTCTCAATAATCTGTTGGCCAGAAGGTGATGCCTCTGTCTCATCTTCATCATCAGCATATAAATTATAAACTGAACCACCGCTGAAAATAAAAGAAAGTTTGTATACACCCTCTAATCAAGTGATTTAATTATGTCTTCAATGTAGAGTATTCTCACAACTAGGAAGTCATATCCGTAGTTGATCTGTTGACAAAACATTATGTAAAACTGTATGCAATGACATTTCAAATCCATTTATCCACATAAGCATCTCTTATAAGGGCAAAGTTATGTTGCTGAAATCTGAACATAGCCACGCTTCTGGGAAGTTGTTATATCATATACAGTTGGTTCACACTCACTATATATTTTCCCCACAGAGGGGATATCCAGTTCCACAAATGTCTCCTGAAGATATGGCCAAAGCTGTTAAGTGTGTGACTCAGACAACAAGCTGATCAGTTTTCCAATTAACCAGACACTGGCATGGAAGGAAAAGTCCAAATTTCTATCCATCCTGAGGGGTGTTCTCACCATAAATGGAAATGGAGGGGTCACCCATGTGGATGTGATATTCTATTTCTCCTTTTCAAAATAAAAGAAAAAAAAAGAAAAAAAAAAAGAAAAAAAAAGATCAGTTTAGGTTTCCAAAGATTCCAAAGAGTCTCACATTTGGAAAAAAAAATAAATAGATTAGAATTGCTAGTCCCAAGACAAAATATTTTAAGTCAGTAGTCACTGGAAGTTTATAGCATGACATTTCCTTCTTCCATTCTGCATTTTAACAGAATGCAAAACCTCAAGGTTTTAAAAATCAGCATCTAACTTGTTTTTCCTAAGAAGCAATGAAGCATCAATCAGTAACACATTCAACATTTGACAGTGAAATGAAAGAATCATTACGAGCGTCCAATTCATTACAAATTGATGCATTTTCAACATTGTAGGGAGTACATTTTGAAGAGTGTTTTAGTTCTTCCATTAGGTTGTCAGCATCTAGAAACCATGACAATCAGGCAACTCCCCTAATTCCCCTGTGTTCATACAAATGTCTTAGTAGATTTAGCTCAAGTTTCTACTCTCCAAAAGAGATCAAAGGAAGAACTAAAAGTGTCATGTGGAAGTCAGTACCAAAAAAAAAATCACTAATTAGAGCTGGCATCTTACCTGATTCTTGGAAATATTCTGCTGCCCTTAGAGCCAGCATTTTTTGCACTGACTCTCCAAATCCATTTCCTAAAATGTAGCAAAATTCCAAAGGCAGCACAGCTGGGAGACAGTGTGAAGAGCAACACAGCAGCAAATTCAACGAAAGAGTCAGCAAAATAGACCAGTCATTTCTTACCAAAACCTGAATAGTTCCATATGGGGACAGTCAGCATACATATTATGTATACATACTTCTCCTGGTAAAAATCCAACACTAAAAAAATAATTTCAAAATTCTAACTCTACAAAGGTTTACATCACCAAGTCAAAAGAATTTGATGAACTTCCTTTCCTGCACGGTAAGGATAGAAAACAAAGTGCTATGTTTCATGTTTGGTTGGTTTTTTGGTTTGGTTGGTTTTTGATTTTTCTTTTAATGAAAAAATAATTGTTATCTTTTTGTTCAATTTTCTGACAAACAGGGGCCAAAAACATGCACCAAAAAAAAAAGGAGTGACAAAAGGATTATTTGCTTTAATGTGATTGTAAGATTATAAAAGTTGGATGGGGAGTTTTGATATTAATGATAATTTCAGCCCATTTTACAATGAGTAAATTTTAAATTTACTTTGTCCATAGGTGTCAACGTTCCTGAGCTCCTGCTTGTAAAATGCGTGTCTCAAAAATTATTAGCTTGCTGAAACCCTTTCAGCACCAGTGTCTGCCAGTCCTCCACCACAACTTCAATATTCTTCTTCTAATCCAGAGACAATGATCACTGTATGCATTTATATTTTTGTCAAGTTTTAACCAGTAACTCAATCACAGAAAAAATAAAATTATCTGGAGAACTATAAAACAAAACCAAAAACAATGTCTCATCTCTAAATTTCAGTCAATGAATTCTGCTCCACATATCAGGAGCGTGAGAAAGGCTGATAAACAAGTGCTTCAAAATGCTTAGTCACCAATATACCCACACATACGAACACATTTGTCAGTATAGAAAACAGTAGCATTCAGTGACCCACAGGTTTCCTCTATAAAGATCAAACAAAAAGGTCTGATTTGTTTCCATTCTCTCCTCCATTTGCTACTTTTCCCATTTCCACACTCTCAGCCAGCCGCGATAACAAACTCAAAAATTAGGATTTCCTTCCCCTCCAAATTACTATCTGCCTTAGCAGAAAAGCTAATAAATGAACTCCCATAGAAACCACAGAAAAATAGAAACAACTCAAGCTGAATGTTTTCAACTCAGGTGGCTTCCAACCCAACTGGTTCACTTGACCAGTGACAGCATATTTCTTAAGCCCAATGTATTTCACTTTTCTACATGCTGCTGTGCTTTGAATGGCTTACTCAGGTGCCTTGCAAGAGCCAAAAGAGTGTGGTTTATTCCTCCCATTTGCAACATTTAGCCAATCTCAAATTACTATTATATCTATACACTAGGATTACCCAGTGGAAAAGTACAAAGACTTTCAGACCATTGTCCACACTAGTTTTAAATGGAGGAAAAAAAATCAACACACAAACACAAATTTGAATATGTAGGCAGATACCAGGGAGCCCATTCTACTCAAAAATGAAATTTCAAGCTCCTTATGACAACTCCTTGCACAAACTCACAGCATAGCATCGTCAGTCCCAGCTTTTTGAATGGGTTTGGATGTTCACTGGAGTCAGAAGGTTAAACAGGAACAAAGTGGTAACAGGCAGGTTAGCAGCAAGAACAAGAATCACACCAGTCCGCTCATCTTTCCAGAAGTGTATCTAGCCTAGTGCAGCAGCAAGGTTCTTAGTTCTTACCAATTATGCTTGTTTTAACCTATTTCAAATAGTACCATATGTGGCTATTTACTGAAAGAGTAGAGGGGCCGAAAGATAAAATCACAGATCTAAAATATTTGTATCTTTTCTCTTCCTTGTATATCAAACACTAGGTCTTTCTACTCTGTATAACAATGTGGGAATTCAACTTTGATATTTCTTTCAGTCAGTGGCTTTTAAGCATGGATGTCTTTTTAAGAGTAGATCATTCTGAATACAAACCCAGTACAAAGCTCTTGCTTTCCCTTTGCAAACAGAAACAAGAATAGTCGCTTAAAACAGCTTGAGCCTTAGCCTCGGAGAAAACACAGCTAGTTCCCAGAAAAGGCACTCCTTTCCTTACAGCTGTACAAATATTGAGTTCTTGAGGGGATAAAAGAACCTACCCAAAAGCTGCAGTATAAAAACAGAATACAATCATTTTTAATAGATAGCAATTTTGATAGTTTTAGGAAAAAGATTACCAAACTGTTTAGTACAATGTAGTAGGTAAAGTGACACACCTGTCCTTCTGATGGTAACAGCACTGGATTCTGACAGCAATTGACACAAGCTTGGTACTTCAACAGTAGCTAACCCAAGGCCTAATTACATCTAAAGGCTGGCTATATTGGTAATTACTTCAGTACATTAAAAAAAATAAGAAAAGAAACAAAATACAAAAAAAACCCCAAACCAAAATCCATAAAAAACCAAAAAAACCCCACCCCACATAAAGCACAAGAAAACCACCCCTCCCTTCGAACCAACCACCCCCCTGAACAACAAACCAAAAAAAGCCCACAGGATTTTGCACTGCCAATCTACTGTCTTCCTGACTAAACGTTTAGTCAAGTCATATCCATAGGAAAAAAAAATTCCTGTGAACAGAGAAAGGTTACAAAACTAAACAAATGCTTTAAGACGTCAGAGAAAGTGCTTAACAGAAGTTTCTAATATCTAATAAAATATTGATTTGACTCTCCTGCAACATGTTCCTTTACAGAAAGGGCTGGAATGTTGAGAATTGCCTGAAGCATGAAGTCAGTTTTATCTCATTATATTAACACACACAGTGATAAGAGAACCATCAGCATAACTACTGACCACACAGCGCTACCGTGCTGTTAGACAGTTACAACAATTTAATAGCCCTTAGGGAATAATTCTTGCAATATGCCAGGTATTCTTTTGATAAAGTTAACAAATATAGCTGAAAATTACACAGCAACCCACTTCTGAAGACTAAAATAAAGACTAAAACCAACTTTACCTCAAAGACTCAGACAATGGCGTTAAAGTGCCATCGCCCCGGTCAACCACACGGAAAAAATTCAACCGATCTCCTTCTCGATACACTAAGAAGGTAACTTGTTTGTTGGATGGCCCTTTCTCCCAGATCTTGTCTCTAGCAGGATCCATGTATTCAGCCATTTCCCTGATAGGATCTTTCACGGGAACTATAAAGACAAAAAACCAAAATATTATTATTGTTGTTTTGATCACCTCTGAGAGCTCAGCTCAGTTTATAACAGGAATTCCCAACCTAGAAGATATGCTAAGTTTTTTCCCAAGTGAAAATTATCACGGGAATTTCTTAATTTTCACTCCTATATAGATGATCCATATAACCAAGTTTATTGTGTGACTGCAGCAATGCCTGATTGTTATCGACCATATTTTAAAAACTATTTGTATAATGACATTCCAGTATCATTTTTTCTTCAAGTGAAGAGTTGCTGATTTTATGACTTGATGATTCTGTACATATAAATATACTTAATCTAAGAGCAAACGAAGTGCACTTGATATGTTAAGGAAGACAAGATGGGGAAAAAAATCCCCCCATTTTTGTTAAGTATTTTTCCAATTAATTTGGAACTGAAGTCTGATTGTCTAGAATGCTTACCTAAGAGAAGCTCTTTACAGTTATTAGATGTTGCATGAAAACCACTATCTTTAACTTACTTAACACCTACCTCTTCTGGTGTTAACAGGTCCACCTCGCATAGCCAGAACCAACTTCAGCGTGCAGCCTTCTGAAATGCTGTAAATAACAATAAATAAATTTTTATAGCATTTTCTGTTCTTTATGCTAACTATTATATAGCATGATTAATTAGAAACATAATTTTATTCTATACTTACTTATAATCATTCAAACAATAGTCATCCTTCAGTTCCATATTATTCCAAATTAAGTGCTGTTGAGAGACAGGAATACCTACACAAAAGAAACAAACAAATGACTTAAAATTGGAGCTTGACAAAAGGGTTTCTGGGGAGTTTTGATTTTTGAAGGGTGTGGGGCTGATGGATTGAAACTGGATCACAGGAGAAAGAAGAGAGGAAGCAGGACAAGGACAGGCACTTGAGCAGTCTTCAGCCATGACATCCAACTTCCAAATAGTTATTAAAAACAAAGATTTTCAGAAGGCTTTAGCTCACACACAAAGTTCAATCTTTTGGCTCCTCAGAGGGTGTGCAGAAGTGTTCAACTGCTTCAAGCTTACTGAATACTTGCTCTTTTTCCAGTCATCAGATAAAGGAGGTTTTTTCCTGTTATCTGAACTTCAGAAGCTTATGTCTACGGACAGGAAAAACAGGATAAAACTTCTACCTACAAAACTGCTGAATAATTTAATCACAGACTGGTATTTTGTATTATTCACAGTACAGACATAATCACATTAAGGTGACTGGTGGCAGCTCTGTAACAGTGGTGAGAACTGCAATTGTGTTTTTATCTCTGCTTGGTTTGGGACCTCAAATTTGGCATGTATGGTTCAGTACTACAGCAGTTAATTAAACTTCATCCTACAAACACTTTTGTTTCATTCTGAGTGCTGTTTTATACCATTGGAATGTTATTATTAATATCCAGTAATACTCACTTTCAACTCAAGTTCTGGGATGATTTGGCTATTTTTTCTTAAAAGAAAGTAAGCATACTGAATATTTGTTCCTTATTAAAAATTCATATTCTACACAAATAGGATCCAAATTCTACACAATTTCTGCCTGCATAGTCAACTCAGATACAGATGCAATACACATTAAAGATAATAAGCAAAAGCTGGTACAATTTGAGGTCTTCACACATTTTTACTGGAATGCTACCACCTTCCAAATTTTGGATAGAATAAAAATGAAGACAGTTATGAAAGGATGAGACATCTCAGACCAACAAAGAAAACCCCTTCCCTCCAGCATCAAAAAGAAGTTGTTTGTCTAGTGAAATCCAGGCAATTAAGATCTTACTGTGCATTCATGACAAATGTTAATTAAAATGTGTATCTATAGAGACCAAGAACTACTTTTTCAAAAAGTTCTAAACACTACTGCTCATACTAAGAAGCAAAACCTATGAATGCATTTTCCTAAAGGTGACATTAAAATAATCTCATCCTATATTTTTATTCATTGCATGTTCAGATACTTAAAAGGAAATGCAGGGGGCAATGCTACACAGTAAGACTTCCCTAAATACATCTGGCAGGAGGGAAACACAAAGATCACAGTCTTTCAGATAGTGTCCAAAAACATCAAAGCTTTTGAAGACCTGTGAGAATGCTTAGCAAGCTGTGGCAGGAGATAGCTAAGTAGCCCCTTCCTAAGTAGAGGAAGGGCATAAAGCTGCCAACACTCATCACTGGCAAGGAAGAAAAGAGGACAAGATCCTGGTCAAAGTCCAAGCACATTAAACAGGCAAGTAGGAGACATCCCTGTGCAGAAGGGGGAATGCACTTTGGAGAAACTGTCATTGTTTTTCTTTAGGCTTTACAGAAGATGACAATTTCCTCTTCTCAGCACAGCTCATACCCAGATCTTCCCTGTTCTGAATGACCAACACAACTTTACTCCATTTGACTGCATTTAACAGGAATCTTATATCCTCTGAAGTCCACAGGACATTCATAAGAAGAATATATATATAGCAGACTAGTTCACTATATATAGTTCATAGAGCAGACTAACATAATTACCACTACACTGCCAGCTATTTAATAGCTGGTTATCGGTTATGTTTCAAGTCAGCAGTGTAAGCAAAGAACAAGCTGGCAATAGCCAGCGAGTCTACAGTAAAGTTTTTTGTGTTGTTTTGCACTCTTCTGATTACAATCTGATTACTGTCTGCATTTGTTATGGTTTCAGCAGCCTCCAAGGAGCAATTTCCAATTACTTTGATAAACTGAGAGGGTATTTGTTAAAATGGCTGGCTTGCAGCTGGCAGTACTGGAGTGAAACATGTTTTTGCCCATTCAACAATGACAATGTATTTTTGATGAAATTAACAGATGAAAAGAGGAGACTCCACTGTAATTAGAAACAGACATGTCTTTATTACTTATTCCCTTTTATACTGCTTTCTTAGAATTCTGTATTTATACACTGAGGAAAAAGTATGTGCTTTATAGCTTCAGAGGCAGCAAAAATATTCATCAGCTGTCCCTTTTCTGGATTATAGTAAGGATTTCTTGAGGAGACATCTACACATGAGATCAGCATGTACATCTGCCAACAGTAATGAGAACTGTGAGATACCCATCCACTATACCCTCTCCCTAAGCAGCACACAACGGTATCGCTGGCCTGCTCTAAATCAGGACTGAGAGGTAAGTGGGGCAATAAGCTACATCTCAATGCTCAAGTGGAAATGAGCTGGCCAAGTGATTCTCCATGAGGACAGAAAGTCTGCAGTCTACCTATTGAAATGGCTGCAGGTGCACTGACAATCTGACCTACTAAAATGGGGGGAGAAGGGGAGAGAAGCAACTACCCTATCCTATCTCTGAATTAGCATATTACATACAGCCTTAAGCTTCCCTTGGTTACTCTTCTTTTTGGGATGCTAAGTAGGTTCACCACAGAAACTGAATTGGTCAAGTCTGACACAGGAAAAAAAATAAAAATCTCTGTAGATTTCAGGAAAAAACTTTATTTTATGTTGTGGGTATAAAGTTCCTATGTTTAAGAATGCCACAGACATTTCACTGTCAAAATTCAAACAGTGCACTTATCTAGTTGAAATTGCTGGAGCCTCTGTTTACAGAAAGGCTGGGCTGACAGTATTATTTTCCCCCACAAACTGGCTACATTAGTAAGAGGTGCAGAAATCCACAACTTACAGCAGCAGGACCATTTTCCTAATTGTTAAACCCCCCAGCTTTCACTTGAAGGACAGTAACTATGGCAGTGTAAATGGAGTCAGTACTGACCTACTCTTTGTCCAAGGGACTGACAAAAAACAGACTAAAGACAGCAAATCACCAGTAACTGAATACAGGTCGACAAAATTTCCTGACAAAGGTGACCTTACTTCACACCTTCCAGATCTGCTCTGGGCAGCCATCCGCTCTGAGCAGTCTTGCACTCACAGGAATGTTTTCCCAGCTCAGACAAGGCACAAGCTTAAAAAATGCTTCATGAACTTCTAGTCTCTATCGGCACAGAAGACAGGCAAATCATAAAGCGAATAGAAGATGTAGGGGAAAAGTAGTAAACAGAAGAAAGTAGGATTGGTTCTGTTAAAAATTCATGACACTTGTGCAATCCACTTACTCCAGTCCTGGCAGAAGCACAGCTATTTTCTCTAATGCAAATACTAATAAATATCATTACGACATACTCTGAATTCACAGAATATTGAAAGAAATTACAACATTCATATGAAGTCTGCTTTACACTCTTCTAGATCCTTTTATTTAAGGTGAAGCTGCTGTACACAGGCAGCAAAATAATGACAGCAAAAAGACCAAAGAAAAATAACAACTCACATGATGAACTGAGTACACACATATACAACAAAATTATTGCTTCATCTGTCGTTCCCTACTGAACACAAGGGAACACCTACTGAACACTGAAATCAAGATGTACTCTGAATGCTAGTTCTCTTTTTCCCCTTTACAATAACACAAGAACAAGAGAACATCTGAATTTTCATCTAAAAAGGTTGATGTTTCCATGTACACAGATCATAAAGTTCAGTTGCAAGTAATCACTGAACAAACCATGACCAAGTTGTTTTTTTATTTTAAAGCTAACTACGTAAATTAATGCCCTAACACTCCATACGGAAGAATTCAAATTAATTCCTGCAAGCTAATAGCAATAATACTACCACTACCACCACAAAATCCCAAAGCCCACCTCCTCCCTTGGGACTCAATCTATCTTTCCCAACAAACATGCTTACAGGTATTATCTATGGTTCTTTAACAGATTCATTAACCACTACGACAAATATGCTACCTGAATGCTCTGTCTTTAAAACAGTGTAATAACTGGTGTTTCTGAATGAATACTCAACTCTGACCAGCCCAGCAGCTACAATGTGCAATGGAGAAAGCAAAGAGAGAGCTCAGTTTAAAAAACCCCATTACTTCCTCTTTCAATGAAATCCTGATTTTTTAAGTATTACTTGTGTTAAAGCTCAGTCTTTCATTCCACCTTGAAATTCAGATACCATCCTATCCATGTCCATCAACACTGATTAACAAGTAAAACCAATGGAGTAGGTAGCACTGCTGGCAGTACTGTGTGTGTATTCCAGCTTTTATGCCACCAGTAGAGACAAAGGGAGCTATTTCTTTCCAGGTGAACCATTTTAAAAGGCTCAGTCAGTGAATCTGAGACTAGGAGTGAGAGGGGCTCCGAAGTCAACACTATAACAAATCTCCTGCTTACTTCACAGAGAATGTATTTGAGGACAAATGCCTGGATCTGATCCAAACACACATCAGATATGCTATAACTTCAATTTATGAGTAGAAGACTTGCACTGAAATTTCAGATGCATTAGAACCTGTAAGGTTTTATGTATATTCTCTACTGACTAAAACCACTCAAAACACATAGCTGGAAACACGGAGCTCTTTCTTAGTAAGGTACCAATGTCTAGTACAGCTGTCTAAACAAAGCCTTTCCATATCAGATCACTAGCAGGCATCAAGAATGACAAACAGTATCTCAAGTAGACAAAATTCCTAACATGCCATCCATAATATGCTTTTTTATTATGGTGAAGACAGTCTACAACTATTGATTTTCCAGTTGTTGACAAAGATCAGTTTTTCTTGTTTTAGTTTTATTATTAGCCTCTTACAATTAGAGGCATTGGTAACAATTGAACAATTTGTTAACTTCCCACACAACTCAAGATTTTTTTCTTGGAGCTTTCAGGTTTTAGCTCATTTTTTCAAATAGTCTCTTTTTCTTTGCTTACATATCATCCCGAACATCCAAATGAAGACAATACACGTACTAGGGACCTCATGTAGTCTTCCAGCATTGTAGGAGGCATTCTCCAGCCAGAAGTGCAGCTTAACTAAGAGAGATTCACACCCCATGAAAGCTGTCACAATACAATAATAAAAAGTGAAAACCAGCAGCAGAAACAGGAACAGATGTAAGCTTTCTCCTTCCCATGCTAAATCACAACAAAATTACTTCTGAATTTTCACTCCATCTGGGTGATTTATTGCTCGAACTTGTGCACTATAATAGGAACTGTGTCACTGAAAAATTGTTAATTATTATTTTACATGCAATAGCAACCCCAAATGCAACATAAAATTAATTTGTCATTGTGTATCTGTTTCTTCCACACATAACTGATCAATTTGTTTTCACTCTGCCTCCCACAAATCATTAATCAGAACAGTACAAATATTTTAACTCTCTTATGGAGTATCGAAGTATTTCAACTGACGTCTTACAATTCAATGATAAGCACCAGTGAACTCATCTTCCATGTTTAATGCAGTTTACTTACTATTAGTTCTATACAGCAGGCAGCCAAGCCATAATTACCTTACCATCCTAAGAACTACAACATGGGAACAAAATTCCAGATAAGCAGTATTACAACTTCATTACTGAGCTGTTCTTCTAATAAGAAATGAGGATACTTTTGTAAGCTGTAGGTATAACTGAGTATGGCTGTTCACAATCTCACATTTTCGACTCCAAGAAATTCAAATCTCTCTTCCTCACATCTCTCACTGATCTTTTCATGTACCCTTTAAAGCTCACTCCATCATTGATACTACCCAGATAGCCTGCCTTTTTCTGTTCTCTACTGCCTATGCTACCTTTTAATCCACTGTTAGTGTTCTTTGCATCTCTCCTACACCTACATTAAGTTATAGGGAGGAAAACCCCTTTCCTTTTCTTGTTTCACCTCTAGCCTCCAGGAGCATCTTGACACATTTTCTGACTTGTAATTAATTATGGCCCTGTCCCTAGGAAACAAAAGCCCATCCACACAGCTGCACTAATGTGCAAATCTACACAGATATAAGCTCCCACTATCTACATGGTGGAGCTTCTGCTGTGTATATCTTACTAGTAAATAGTCCCCTCTGTTGCAATGCTTCTGTGTTTTAAGACTTGTGCCAGCTGTCTAGGTTTTTTTCCATCACTAGAGCCGATTTCCGTAAGAGGAGGAGAGTGTCTTATCCAGCCTACAGCATCATATTCCATCTCCCAGAGGACGAGTGCCACACAGACAGAAGGATGAAAAACACGTACAGGTATACTAGGGAAGGAGAGGATCCCTTTTCTTATAATTATCAACTCTGATACTCTCAGCTTCTACAGCTGTACAGTTCTTTAACCCCTCCAAAGTGAAAAAGAGGATAGAGGATGCAATGCTTCAGAGTAGTTAAACTATGTATATCTAAATATTTCAAATCACATTCTTTCACGCAAGGTCATCCTCACCACAGAGGAAAAGAGGTAAGACGGGACTAACCTACACCTATTCTTCTTGCATAGCATCAAGACTGGCCTCATAACTTAAAGGAGATTTTCACTTTGCAAATGCGTCAAGTTTATCACTTTAAGACAAAGCACTGCTCAGCCAGACGTCTACCAGCAAAAGATCACTCACCTAAACAAAATTCAAATCAGTCACTTAAAGCTGCCTTTGGGATTTGCCTGCACTGCAGTTGCTCTTTTGACTGCAGTAACATAAAAAAACCCATAAACTGACTAACCTAATCAGCAACAAACATAGCAGCAAGTTTAAAGTATGCTCAGTTACAATATATACATATTGCATGGCTCAGGTTTATAACCTTGCTCGTTAACAAACAACTTGGGTCAGAGAATCCACAGACTTTTTAAGATTAACCTTAATAACTGTATTTAGAAAAAAGCCCCCAACCAACCCACCAGAAGAGCACACATACCAATTCCAGTGAAGCCTAAGCCACGAACTTATAGAAAAAGGAAAGAACAAGAAAACAACTCAACTTCAATTAAACCTAAGCCATAAACTAAGCACCTAGTTTTTACTCATATTGCTAAACATGACATTTACGTTTTTTCGTTCGATTTTAGCAATTATGATTTTTAAAACAGGACTTCTTCTAAAGTGATAAAGTTTACACTGAAACAAGAGAGAATAGTACCTTCCAGTCTTTGAATTTTAGCTTTCACAGAAATAACTGTTTCAAAGGGGGAAACTCGCAGTTCAAAGCAGGTTCCTGTAAGCGTTTCAATGAAGAGCTCCATAGTCTCATAGAAAGGAAGTTTGTAGTGAAATGGTCCCATATTATCTTTATTGAAAAAAGGAGGCTCTTTCTTGTTGGCCATTAGAAAGGATTTACAACTTCCTTGTAAGAAGATCTGTCAGGAAACTACATTCCACTTCTAGCCAAGGCAGCTTTGAAGATACGTGTAGTGCATTGCTGTTCATCTTAAGGATTTTTCACCTATAAAGCAAACAAATATAGTTCTGACAACATCTAAATGTAACTGTGAAAGAGAATTTAAATTTATTTTACATAAAATGGTTGTTAGGAAACATTAAGTTATTACCTAGCAGAGCAAGATAACTACAAATGATACTACCAACGTTGTAGTTTTAGGGCTCTAGTGTCAGTCAGCATTCCAGACGCAACCTACGACCTTTGTTGTTTTTGTTTCCACAAGGGACATGACAACCAGACACCCAATGCCTCCTGACAAGAGCTAAGCCCTCCGCAATGTTAGAGCTAGAGAAAAACTCCAGAAAAACCTAAGAACAGGGACTGGTGCGGGCTCAGGGAAGGCAGTTGGAGGCGGCAGCTCAGCAGTGCTCCCGCCAGCGGGGCCCAGCGCCGCACCGGAGCGGGGGCCGGACCCCGGCAGCCGAGCGGAGCGCCCGCGAACAAAGGAGGGCGAGCAGCTGCCCCGTCC
>VZTE01005382.1:0-17838 GCA_013397775.1 Eulacestoma nigropectus | reverse complement strand
GTGAAAGGACGTGTGCCTTATCAGCAATTGGATGGTAAGATACATTGATTCCTAGTTATATCATTTCTTCGTTAGCTGTAATTGAAACGGTACCCTATCGTGCACTGTATGTTAGTAATTTCTTCGCTAGCTGTAATTGGGACGGTACCTTATCGTGCACTGTATGTTAACCTACTAGTAGTTCTTTTTTTTTCAATTTTGTCCTTATTCCTGTGTAGTATATAGTCTGTGCTAAGTCTTATGTCTGTTAATTTTTTGTCTATTAAATAAATAATTCATTCTATAATAGACCGAATCAGCCATTATTAAAGAACTTGCGAACGAGAGTGGGTTTTGGGGTGCTGGCCGCCTCAGTAAAGTTACTGCCTGCTGCCAGAGGCCTGGGCAAAAGGCAAGGACTTATCTAAACTCCCACATCCATTCGTAACACCATCCACTTGACATTTTGTATGAATAATAACAATAAAAAATCTTTCAAATAAACCAAAACAATAAGATAATTTTTTCTCTGTTGTTGGGTTTTTTTGTTGTTGTTATTATAGAAAAAGTAAGTTGGAAGTACAGTTAAGTAGCCTAAAATCTTGATTTTGTTCCTTGAAACACCAGATATCAGAACAACTGACATTTTCTACTGATTATACAAAGGGTAATCCACAGAGAGAAAAACAAGAGTAAAGAGATGGAAAACTGAAGGGAGTGTTTCTCTACTGCTGCTGTTGCCTGAATGTTAATCAATAAAGCAGTAAATAAGCTGCCAAGTTAGGCATATCTTAGCTGTGGATTTTGGTCATAATTCTCTAGAGCACAATTATGCAGAGAAAGAAATTGATTTCTATTGAATTTAAATTCAAATTTAAGCCTTAGAAATAAAATATAGATCTTCCGTTAACACTGCAGGAATCCTTTCCACTTCAAAAACAGAATAAAAATCTCTTTCTGCTGCAGCATTCAGGAATCTAAACTTCTCTAAGAGCTTGCAGACAACATTTCTTTTCAGTCTTTCATTTTTCCTGTGAATAAGTTTAAACAAGTTATATGTAGAAAAAGCAGAGAAGCAACAACTAGGATTTATATACTTCAAAAAGAACTGAACTGGACCTCTAAATACAGAGAAGGAGATATGTTCAGAGCCGTAAGATGTCAGCTGTGAATGTCTTCCACCCTTCCACGAATACAAGACTTGTTAGACAAAACCCTGGCTGACCTGGAAGTCCTGCTTGGAGCAGGAGGTTTGATAAGAGACCTTCAGATGCCCCTTAAAACCACCACTTCTCTGATTCTGGGCTTCAAAGTAAAACAAAAAACAAAAAAAAATTTTCCTCTCATTATTCTGTTTTCTTATTCTATTTCATTAATATGGTTTTAAAAACAAACAAACAAGAAAGAAAGAAAGAAAAAAGTGTATATTTTTCAAAAAGGAACATTTGTGAAAGCAATCAATTGAGAAATAAAAGTCTGAAGAATCATCCTAGTAGAAAATTAACAATTATTTAAAAATAAATAATGTGAAACCTGTTCCAATCAAAAACAAAAAAGCCCAAAATTAGAAAAGCATTTATGTTGCTAAAACAGATAAGCTAAACATTACATAATGGAAGGAAAAGGATAGTCTGTACCATATAAGGAGCCCAGCCTCTTCTGAAATACAGCTCTGGGATAATCTAGGATAATCCAAAAGCCAATTAATTACTTGGAATTAAAATTAAAGAAAAAATCTTTAGGAATTAGAGCAACCTGCTGCTTCAGTTGTTTCATCCTGCCCTGATTCATTAATACGTATCTGCTATTTTTTGAGATTGTGAAAACAGGGAGGCCCATTGACCATTCTGTAAGATGATCTAAAAATTCTTCCATGATTATCCAACATGAATTATTTTTAACCTAAAATTACTTCAGAGAGCAGACCTTTCCAAATGTTTCCATCTCCATTCTGAAACATACTCTCCAGATGGGTGAGTGCTCTCCAAGCTGTGTCACTCCCAGCCTGTCTTTGCAGGAACAGCTTTGTAAGAGAAGTCACAGACATTACACTGCATATTTTAGTGTCTTAGTTTTCCCAAAGGAACCCTGGAGGGACCAGCCTGCTTTATTAAACTTTAGAGGAGTTACAGAGCCAGAGAACAATTAATTCCAAAATATGTTTTCTGAATTGCCATTTTCCCAAAGGAATGGAATCTCACATGACAAAGCAAACTGAATTCACCTTTTCAGTGCAAAGTGGCTGCCTCTCAGTTTTAAAAAAGTGCCATTTTTCATTGATAACAGTTCCTGAAGGGTGCAGTTTTTAGTGTGCTTTATTTTTCATTGGTGATTGTGTTTATGAGCTTTTCAAAGATGGTCTTAACTTCCCCATGCAAGCCCAAACTCAACTTTCCGTGAATGTGCACATCTCACAGGGACCATCTTCACCACCAGCCACAGGTGGAGCAGGGGAGCTCAGCACATCTCAGACTCTCAATATGGGACCACCAACATCTTTTCTGATATTTAGCAGAATCACTCACTGCCCTTGCCACCACAATTTGTGGTTGAAGCCACCTTAGGCTGCTGCCAGAACACAGACATGCTACAAGGCAGCTGGCTCCTATGGAAACCTCGCTCAGTGAGACAGACACAACAGGTCACTGCTCCAACCAGAGACAAACCGGGAATAGCTGAAGTGTGAAACCTCAAATTGCTTTCCCCTCTAAATGAGAGTGCTGCTTGCCCTCAGTGTTGTTGTGGTTTGACACTGGTTAAAATACCAGGTACCCACGAAAATCACAACAAAGGGTTCATGAGTTGAGATAAGGATTGGGAGAAAACACTCCAAGGGCAAAACAGGCTCAAACTTAAAGGTAAAAAGTAAATTTATTATTAACAGAGTCAGAGGAGGATAATGAGGAAAAAAATAAGCCTATAAAACACATTTTTTCCCCCCCAGCCCCTCCCTCCTTCCCACCGACAGCAGAGGGAGACAGGGCGTGGGGTGTTTAGCTAGTTCATCACTCTAGATATTTGTTCAGTTTGCTTAGGGAGAGGAGTCTCTTTCTTCGGCTATGCTGTGGGGTCTTTCCCACGGGAGACAGTTCTCCATGACTTTCTCCAGCGTTGTTTTAATTTCATGAGTAGCAGTCCTGCCCAACTTGCTGTAACTTGAGTCTCTACCATGGACAAAACAGTCTTCCCAAAACTGCCATGGCACGTGTCACTTAGGGTATAGTATTTTAAAGATAAGCTGCTTTAGTTTGGAAGTATGGGCCCTCTTTCTCTGTCTCTGGAAGCAAAGGCCTTTTTTCTCCATCTCTGGAAGCAAGGGCCTTCTTTCTCTGTTCATGTCTCCCACTGGATTACAGCTTTTTTAGCATCCACTCACTCTGGTGTGAGGACCTTTTCCCACAGGCTGCGAGCGGTTCTCTGCATCCCCCCATGGACCTCGTGGATTACAGGGAGATAGTTCGTTTCATTATTAGCCCTCACCACAGCTTGCAGAGAAAACCTCTACTCCAACGCTTGGAGCACTTCCTCCCCCTCTTTCTTTCCACTGACCTTGGTGTTGCCATGTTGTCTTTCTCCACGTCCTCACTTCCTCCTCTTTCTCCCAACTAGGAGGAAAAAACTGCTGCTTGTAAGTACCATTGCCAACAAATTCCACCAGCTCAAAGATTCCTGCAGGATTTTGCAGTGCTGAGAAGTTGATTTCATCTAGGTTCTGCGTTGGGGAATCACTCACCATGTTTCCACTACCCATCATGTGGCCCCTGCCGCCACCGCATGGGCGGTGCTGGCCGCTGCAGCGCTGGTGCTATTTAATGCCTCTTTTCATATGGGGTGCCGAGAAGAAGAAGCCTCAGCCACCGCCCCTGCCCTTCTGCATACAGAGCAGATGGCTAGAGGCAGCCAGGTGGGCAAAGTTCGTTGCAGGCCATGCCAAGATGGCGGTAGCTGCGTGGCCATGGTGGCCACATGGCTGTGTCCACCAGGATGGTCCTGGAGGCGATGCCTCACCACCCCTGGGGAAAAAACTGCACCTGCGCGGTTTTGATTTTCTTCTTAAATATGTCATCGCAGAGGTGTTATCAACTTCTCTAATTGGGCCAGCAGTATGTCCGTCTTCAGAGCCATGAGAGATTGGCTCTGTTGGACATAGTGAAAGCTTCTAGCAGCTTCTCACAGAAGTCACCTCTCTGGCATCCTCCCCCCACCAAAAAATCAGGCTGTGTTAAACCAACACAAATGATAACTCTGGTTAAGAAGTAGCACACACAGAGAAAGTGCAGACTGAACATACCATTAGTTTTTACTAATTTGGGAAGCCTAATTTTAGAATTTTTAAAAGATTTAATTTTGTAAGGCACTGAACCAAGGCATGATGCCTTCAAAGGTCTTGAGTGATTCCTTAAAACAGTGAGATATTTAAATATATCAGTTATCTCTAGAGCCAGAATCTTCATTTGAAGTCTATCCCTATTCATCCAAGACAGTTTGGTCTCTACCCATTTTGATGCATTACAAGAAAGACTTTATAAAATGATAATCAGTGGTGTCATAAAAGAAATTAACTGGATTGTCAAAATAACTTGAAGATACCTGGATGCCCAAATCTCTTTGGAACACATGTTCCAAGTCTTAAGACTTCAGTCTTAAGTTTTTAAAATTGATAAAGTGCTGAAAAAATTGTGTTACTTTTTTATTTATACCAAATAAAACAAAACCAAAATACGCCAAACATTCATAGAATCGTCAAGGTTGGAAAAGACTTCCAGTATCAACGAGTTCAACCTGTGACCCATCCTCACCTTGTCACCCAGCCCAGAGCACTCTGTGTCACCTCTAGTCCTTCCTTGGGCACCTCCAGGGATGGGGACTTCACTACCTCCCTGGACAGCCCCTTCCAATGCCTGACCACCCTTTCTATGGAGGAATTCCTCCTGATGTCCAAACTAAACCTTCCCTGGCACAACTTGAGGCCTTTACCTCTCATCCTGTCCCTGTTCCTTGGGAGCAGAGCCCAACTCCCCCTGGCTGCCCCCTCCTGTCAGAGAGTCATGGAGAGCCAGAAGGTCTGCCCTGAGCCTCCTTTTCTCCAGGTTGAGCCCCCCCCCAGCTCCCCCAGCCACTCCTCATAAGACTCATTCTCCAGACTCTTCCCCAGCTTCATTGCCCTTCTCCTATCATTCCAACTTCCTGCTCTGAAACAACTAAACAATTAAAACAAAACTAAAATTGATAACAGCAGCAGTTTTTTGGCATTACATCCTCACAAAAAAATACTCTGTTTGCCATGAATATTCACCCCAGCAAAAGAGGAGCCTCAAGATAAATGGAAATGGGCACAAAAGGGTTACAGTAAACCATACAAAAGATTATTTTCACCTTTATGTTTTTCTATGTCCCTGAAGTTTTATAAATAACATAAAAGCTAGCTGGCATAGCAAGACCTAATTATAAACAAGTTATAATTAAGTACCATTTCTAAATTATATAACATAATATCAATATAAGTGCATTCATTATGTTAATGGTTATTTTATTGCTCATTTAAAATACATCATGGAAATGCAGATAGTAGGTGGACAGCATGCTAAATAAGGGCACAAATGAAGGAAACATATCTTGTCAGAAACAGGAGCTATAGGTGCGAAAGAACAAGAGCAACACTTGGGTTGCCTCTTCCATCACAGACAAGAATATTCACTCATGAGCTGGTCTCATGCATCAAATCCCAGTCTGAGGGTTTCAGTCAGAGTCATTCACCACATTTGCTTCGGCTTTCAGGAGCCACTCTCCTTTCTCTCTCATGAGGGCATGACAAGGATGAGGAAGACACACAGGCACAAAAACTCTTGCTATTTTCTCTACCAGACTCAGTTCAAACTAAACCCAAGAGCTCCCCCTGTATGCAAAGCTGACCAGCACTTGGGTCGCATACCTGAAGAGCTTAAAAATTTTCTGCTACTTGAGTTCCTAAGGAGGCAGCCAGAGACGGCAGAACTCATGTTTTCTGTGGGCCAGGCCAGGGAATTCTTCACTTCCATACCCCTGCTACTCAAGCAAATTTCTGAAATCTGTGAGAGGAAATAATAATAATAATTCATCACCCCAGACCAGACCTGGCTCACCTGGGCTCACTGCAGGTGAACTCTATTTGCAGTTATGATCAGGAAACTTCCCAGTGTGACCCCTCCTGGGAGCCTGTGGCTGTCACACTCCCATGACCAGAGGCAGCAGTTAAGGAACACCCTGTCAGTCCAGATAAACCTCCATGGAAAGCAGCAACCACTCCATCAGACACCTGCTGAGTGCTCACACTCAGTTTTGACAACAATTATTTATTTGGCCAGAATGTGAAGCAACATGACCTGGCATTTTCCAAATAAGCCTATCCTCCTCCCTCTTAGTATTTAATGTCTGTTTTATTTTACAATCCCCTGGTTTCAGCTACTGAAGTTGTCGGCTTGTAGACACTTAATAACAACATTTAGCTCTTCAGATTTTATGTAAGGAAAACATTAGTCAGTGCTTTGAAAAACAGTTCCTCATTCTGAGCTTCTTTGAGAAATTTGAATTGCAAAAATTAGTAGCTGTCAGCACGCAAACCAAATATTTAAATATCCTTTAAAAATAAATATTCTACCAAATATTTACCCAAATCTATTCCGAGTTCTACAAAAAGCTTCAAGGCAATTCAAGGCTCACTCCCTTCAGCTTCACTCCAAGCTGCTTTTGTCCCCAAGAAGCTGAGCGCAATCTTTGCAAGCTTTTACCTGTGACATCTCCTGTCTAAAATTCTTAATTCTAAGAATGATTCTGCTGATTGTAAGGATTCATAAGTCGTAATTAATAACCCTACAGCACTGGTGTATCTGGCTATCCCACATAGCTCATGTCTTACAGTTTATTGGTTTTCCAGCACATTTGATACTGTAGTAAAAGAAAAAATCCCTGACCATACAGAATGATTTGGGCTGAAAGGGACCATCTCAATGTCTTTCAGTTTATCAAAATCCTGCCTGTTACCTCCACACCTCCTTCTATACCAAGCAGATCTTCAAAATCAGACTCAACAGGGGAGATCTTGGTTTGCAGATACCAGACTTGGCTGAAGCAAAAGTTGGGGAATCTCCTGTCCATTCAGCTGCCTTACAGCAGGTTTTGCAAATCCCTCTGTTGTATTTACTAACATTTAAATAAAACTCCAGAAACTGCATAGCTCCTTGGTGTTCACAATACAAACCTAACCAGAACACCACCACTCCCAGGGCACTGCTATCAACAACCAAAAAATCTTTTAGACTAAAATTAATGTGTTTCATCACCAATTCTCAACAGAGTTCCCAGGCCTACATTATTTAAGCTGTCCTGGGAATGGCTCCTACTTAAAGCTCACAGTTTAATTTACCTTACTACCACCTTCGGACTGCAAGTCCACCCTGAAATTCTGAAAAAAATCAAATTTCACTAGGGAATAATTTGTTTAAATAAATTTTAAATAAATTAAAGCTTTGTCAGGTTAGATGCCCGACTCAGCAGCATTTGAGCAGGCAGAGCAATTCCCGCATTAATGTCCTGCCTTTGCAGAAATGTCACTGAGTGCTTGAAAATGCACCATGAATAGTCCCAATATCTGAAACAGGATTAATTTCAGCATAGAAAAGTGGACCAGAGTTAAGGCTGTGCTACAGCTGGATATTAAGTAGTTTTATTTACTTTAACGAGTAAGATGTACACATCCTTAAGGGCTTTTTTTTCTTCTTTCTGAACAGGAATGAGGTTATTATTCCCTACAGGTATCACATTTGTAGACTGAAAACCTTGATGTTACTTTCCAGACAATTCTTCCTTAGGTAGCATTTTATCCTGAGATATGTTTAGACTTTGTATTTTACAAAAATCTGACTAAATTTTGTCATTTTTGATGCCTTTTTTTTTTTTTTTTTTAATGACTACCACTTTCTGCTTCAAGGCAGGACAGAAACAAGTTAATAATCCTCTTTTATCCTGACACCTCTCTATCCAGGACCAAGGAACTCCAATGCAGACTTCCACAGAAATACCAGAACAAGCTCTCCAATGCTACAGAGACAGTGTAGAACATACAGAGAGTCTATTTTCTGGAGCCTTTACTCTGAGATTCTCAAAAAATTTCTCAGATAAACTCAACTGGGCTTTAGCCTGTCCAGCCATGTAGCAGAGGAGAGGCCTAGTTCTGGAAATCTCATACCTGAAGCATGACAGCCGTCAAGTCTGTTACTGCATAAAGATGGAAATTAATCTTTTGCTGAAAGATATTTAATTTTGCTGTCTTGAAGCATACAAAATTTCATTTATATTCAGAAAAAAATTGAGCTATCTTTTCCAAGGCATAATCTGAAGTTTATTCATTAAATGAATGAAATTACTCAGTGTCCTTTCCAAGAGTGAACTGCTGTTAAAGTGCTGTGATTTGCTCAAAGAATACTCAGTAAATATTTTATATGGTTCTGGACTCTAATTAGCTGCTCACAGCAGGCTGAATCTCTGGGACTATGTTTGTCCAATGGTCAAAGTCCCATTATAGCTGGTCATTTATATACAGGAATGCAAACTGTGTTTTCATCATAGCCCCTCCACCAAAAAATTTAAAAATAACCTATTCATTAGCAATTACCAAGTGCTGATACACAGGGGGGTTTTGTGTATTTGTGCTGCAGAAGTCTGGCCAGAAGGATTAAAGCTATTGGCTGAAAGGGGGGGCAAAAAACTGCAGCAACTTGCATCATATTTTATAGATCTCCTGAGAAACCCCAGCGGCACCCAGACATGGGAGGCGAAATTTCCTCCTCAGATCCTCATGGAAACAGCTGAGTTGAGCATTCTGAGCATGGAGAGGGTGCAGATTCCCCCAAAGTCAGGCTGACATCAAGGTACAGTAACTGAATATCACCACTCAGTGCAATCCCAGGGGGAAAAATTTGCACTGAATTTCTAACACTGTAATCCACACGTATGAATTTAAAAGGAAGGTGGTGGAAAAGCAAGGGTAATAGTTGATACTAGAATTTTAAGGGTAGCAGTAAGCCATTGTGTGAGGGTCTGGAGGTGACATTTCAGTCAAAGAAAGAAAATTCAGCCCCTGGTTATTAAATTTAAGGTACTAGTTTCAAGACTGTGGAATCAGAACATTTTATATCTCAATAAAAAACAACTGTCATGCAAGTACAAGCTGCATTATGTTGTCTTTAACCTCCATCATCTAAAGTCATATTAACATAGTAAAGTTAGCTGCAAATAGTGAGTGAAAAATACTTAATGGATCTCAGAATAGAAGTGTGATTTTTACAGTGAAAATAAAAACATCTCCACAACCATATAGTGCTCATGAAATTTGCTGCGTCTAATCCTTTTTTTTTTTTTTTTACACCATTTGCCATAATCTAAGTGTGGACTGGCAAATCCTCCAGACTCACTCAGAAGGATGTTTCTTGGTTTACTGGGTGAATTCCAAACTGATGATGCTTCAGGGAAGAAGAAAAATCAAAAAATTCAACAGTTCACAGAGTAAAAAGGCAAAATATATACCCCACTAGAGATGCCCAGAGGTTAAAGTGATTACTTAAAGCAGAGTGATCTGAAGATTTGGTTCTGCACTTGTCCAAAAGGTTTAGGTATATTTTTCTTTTCCTTTCCCTGGGAAAACTCTGGAAGAAGAAGTCTTGCGGCACCCTCCTTTCTTTCCAGTTTCTTACTCAAGATGCTTCATAAGTACTTGCTTGATTTTTTTTAAGACACAAACTGGAGACCCTAAATCCTAGTGCCAAGTTTTCCAGCAAAATACAGTTATTTTCTGCTATTATTTCTCTGCTTTTCTCTCAGGATTCTTTTCTCCCTGCATTTCACATCAGGGACTTTGGTGTGACTGTCAGCTAGAAAATTATCAATTAACTGAGGGAACTCTTTCCTTCTCTACAGCTCCTCTAATTAGTGAGAAGAAAAGGAGGAAAACAAAGGAAACTTAAATTATTTATCTGGGTATTTCTCCATATAGCCAAGATTCAGTCATAAGAAAATACAGATGTATCAGTCATGTCATGCACTCCTCAGAGAAATGACATCATTTACAGAGCTTGGGAAATGCCTCCACTGTTCCTAATTTTAAATGAAGATGCAAAAACATTATTAAACACAGTAATTTAAGTGGAAAAGCTGGTCACTTCCAGGCAGAGTCTTCTTGTATCCCTCTTTCCTGACAGCTCCCCATGGGACAGGTGGGGATGGGATACTGGATGTGACACCACCTTTTCTCTGGAGCTGCTGAGGCATCACTTTGTCCCCAGGCATTCAGATCTGCTTTGCCACAGGACTGGTAAAAAAGGATGGAAAGGAGAACGGAAGGAGTTTCACCAGGGACTCTTCCACCTTTGGAAATATAAATTATTCTTTTTACTTTTAGCCCTTAAATTCTACCCATGACTGTGCTTAAGGAGACCCACAGAGAAAGCAGCTCACTAAAAGCAGGGAGCAGCTGCCTTCCTGCCCTCATTAAAGGGAGTATGCTTTCCAAGAGGGATGGAAGTAGGAGAAGAAAAGCTTGATGAAGGAAGGAACGGGAGAGGAAGGGAATTCCACATCAAACTGAGAGAAGGATCAAACTATCATATGCAAACAGATCAGGCTGTAACAATGCCGGGATGTCCTGTAAGTTGTAGGTTCAGAGGAGAAACTGAGCCCTAAATTAATAATACTCCAAAACACCTTATCAAGAAAATCACCCTAATAATATGTAACTTTCATATTTCAACGGATACTCTCCACACTAGAGATAAGGGATTCTGTGTATCCTTTGGCAAACTCAACCCTTCAGGTTCTCAGGACTTTAAAAAGTTCTATTTACCTCTCTTTAGATGGCTGCATATCCCTGTCCCAACAGTTCTTAGTAAAGCTCTAAAAACTGTTCACCCCTTGAGGTTAACTGTGCAAAACACAACAGGTGGACTTCAACAATTAATCCAATTTAATCGATCTGGTACCACCATAATTAGTAAGGTAATATAGGCCTAAACAAAAAGGTAATCAACATGAAATATCTAGAATAAATATTATTTTAAAAAATTCCAAGAGGTGCCATGTTTTAGAATACTAAACCTATATTCATTTTGCATTATTAAAATACTCCTCTGGATCCATTAAGTGAGTGAAATGTGTGAAAACTTGTGAGACAAATGTCTCTGTTTTGGAGGCAAAATTTTAGGAGGAAATGCTCTGGAATGAGTGCCTCCTCCAAAGAGAAAGGACGTCCTCCTTTCCTCCGCCACTGAGAGAAATTGATAACAGCAGGTGAAAAGTGTAAAAAAACCCCGAACTGTTTATTAACATAGAATAAAATAAGGCAGAACAGAAAACCTCAAAATACAACAAATGCCCGGAGAAGGAAAAAAACACACGGGCTTGGCAACTGGTTCCCCCAGTCTCCGGAAAGGGGAAGGGGAGTCCACACAGCAGCCTGGAGCAGAGCAGATGGAAAAGAAACCTGCTGATCCTCCGGCGCCGGTCCTCCTCCTCGCTGTGGGCGAAGTGGTTTGGCCTTCCTCGGGGTTCGGACCACCTGAGGCCACCCCGCGGGCTCCCCGGAACGGAGAGAAGGGAAGGTAGGGAGGCCAGGGGGAGAGAAGGGGAAAAAAACCCCACCTTTTTTCCAGCTAGCAGAAACAAAAAAAACAAAACAAAACAAAACAAAACAAAACAAAAAAAAAGAAGAAAAAAAAAAAAAAGCAAAGGAGCAGTGTAGCGTCCCTGGTGCACTCCTCCAGAGCACGGCCGAGACCGTTGGAGCCCAGAGCCGTTGGAGCCCCATCCGTTGAACTGTCCCGAACCCGGGTCCCGTGGCTCCGGCCCCGCCCCCGAGTCCGTCTTAAACATACCGCGTCTTTGGGCGTTAAACAGATGGTTAAGGAATACAGAAGCCTTATAACATCACTCCAGGACAACAAACCATCCCAGGCTTCTCCAACTCACAGCCTACTACAGAGTTATGGCCTAAATATTTTTGTAAATATATTTTTTCACAAAAATTATACCCTGGTCCCCAGATTTTTTAAATAAACCTGCAATTATAATTGGATGGACTCAAATTCTGCTACCACAGATCTGATTCTTTTCTGCACATACAATTTGGTTTCAGCGTTTGCAGAGAACAATGATGTTCTACTCAGCAAGTTCTACACATCCAGAGCACATCGCCCTCAAAACAAATGTGCAACTTATTTTATGCACGATTTCTTAATTGCAAATAACCTGTTAGTTTTAGCAAGAATCTGCCCTGTGTAGCATGGATCTGTGCTCCTACAGACCTTTAATATTGCAGCAAGCTCTGGTAGCACCCAAACCTTCACAGTGAATTGGATGTTGTCAAAATCTACATATCCAGTGTGACCTGTGAACCTATATTAATTAATGCTGTCTCAAAATCCAATCCAATTCTTTAAATATTTGTAGTGTTGGTGATGTTAATGCCAAAATCAAGCAAAAAAAGTGCCTTTTTTACATAAAATTTAAGAACTCAAGAATTGTTCTTTGCTCAGCTGTTTCCTAAGCTGAGTAAATTATCTAATTTTTATTAAATAATCGGTTTTCTCTTTTATGGTTTCCTAGCTAAAATGGAGAAGACACTTCACAACACTGGCAGAAGAACTACATTAACACTTCACCCTATTAGCTGTGAACAAGTGAGAGGAACTATGCTTTAGGATATAAGAATTCTCCCGTCTTTTTATAGGTAAGTGTTAGACAGTCCCTTTTTCTTTGCCTTGGTATTTTTAGAAAAAGTACTTCGGGTGTTCAAGGAATGCACAGGAAGGGGGACCTGTTCATACTGTTTGGAGTTTTCCAAGCACTGATGGCAGACTGCACTCCAGCAGCACAAGCTGTGTCATGCCCAGTTTAATATCAGACAGATAAATGTTATTAAATAAGCCCTAAATGTAATGAAATTATAGTGGGGAAATGTAGTAGTAAAGCAAATTCTTATCTGTATATGATCACATGATGTGGAAAGAAGCTTTCTCCACTTCATAGTACCTTCAGATATAGAGTTTATCCATGGAATTTTGAAAAAGATTTGCTGAATGATGCTGCACATTTTTGAATAAAAGCTATCTCAATTTTTTTTTTGTTCGGTTTGGTTTTTGTTTGTTTTTGGTTTTTTGTTTTTTTTTTTTTAACTAAAAAACTGTCTCGGTTTGAGACAAATTTAGGGGGAAACGCTCTGGAAGGAACGTCTCCTCCACAGAAGGCAGGTTTCAGCAGTACCTCCCCCACCGATACGAAAATAATTTCCTTGGATGAAAGTGAAAAATAACTATTTGTTGAACAAGCGGAGTGCCGGCAGGCACAGAATAAAATGAGTAATGTTACATAATAGGCCTCCTCGCTGCGGAGAAAGCTGGTGGATTTAGAGTTTTCTCTGTAGCTGGCTCGGCCCCTCCCGAGGTCTGAGGCCGGGATGCGGCGTCCCCGCAGCTTCCCTGCCGGTCCACGGGATCCGATGATCTGGGTCTCGGATCACAGCTAGGCCGAACAGTTCCAGAAGATGAAGAAATTACCGGAGGATTTCTGTGTGCCGGTATAGGAAAATTTCTTGCCTCAGCTAACAAGCTAGCTAAAAGCAGGAAGGTGCTCCCTCGGCTCTGCAGCGGTGAGAACGCGGGGGAGTCTGTGAGTCCTTGAACACAAACCACGCAGAGGAATTCACCTGGCTTGTCTCCCCCTTCTCCTGGACCCAGCTTAAAGCTATGGGGACCCATTTCTGGGCATAAAGCAGACGATAGGGAAATACGGTATTATAATAAAATCACCCCAAGACATAAACATGGAGAGATTAACTGTTTGCTCAGCAAAACTAGTCAGCAGTTTCTGTTAATTCATTTTATTTGCAGTGTTTCCCTTGGAAGCAGCAGTGAGCTACACCTAATGAGCTTTTGGATTTGGACAGCAACAAAGTAATGAAATCAAGTAAAATCTTAAACTAAACACTAATAAACCACTTTTATGGCTGAAAAAATTCAGGTATTTTCTTTAGTCAAACTTTTATCATGAAATAGATACCTTTTACCAATTTTTTTTAAATTATTATAATCTAGAAGGTGATGGAATACCACAGCTATTTTAGGGTTTAGTGGGTTTTAGGCCTTTGGTAAGGACCAGGATATTTTAGGATATTATGTCACAGCCAGATATCGTTTCACCCAGGGAAAGTTCAGGATTTGTAGCTCTGCCTTCAAACACCACTCACTGACTTCAGATGAATAAAAATATATTGTTGAACTTCGGATTAATAAAAACAGGCTGTTAAGCTCCATTTTCCCCCTGCTCCTCAGATTGGGTCTAACCATATACTAATAAATGTAATACATTATATCCTCTACATAATATTTGTGTATTTTTCTTACTTAATATTCACTGCAGAGTGAAGATAATTTATGTGTTACCTCAAACACTCACCCAGCTGTCAACAGGTCTAGGAAAAACTCAACAATGTCTTAAAGCAGTTAAATTAACACAAAACCTTAAATGCCACCTGTCCTTCAAACTTTCTTTTAAACCTTAATTTCCACAAGAAAAAAAAAACAACAGAGAAAGTCTTTATTTTTTTTAAGGAGATGAGCACTTGAAAAGCTCTGCTGGTATATATTAAATCAAATGATGCTTTTATATTCCTTAAAATTTTCAGAAAAACAACAAGTTTGATCATCACCAGACTTTTGCCTGAGAAGAACCTGGCATAGAAAGGCACATCACTAAATGTTATTTTAGGTTCTCCTTTTTTTTCAAGATTGCAATACCAGCAACCTGCTGTTTTTCATAAAAAAGAGTAAAACAAAGCCTTACCCAAAGAACACATAATTAATACTCAGACTAAACAGTGTCTGCCTTGCTTAACTTAGCCCACAAGTTTAAAAGAAGAAAAATAGCACTAAAAGCATTTATAGTGCCAGCTCAATTGGGAATTATTTCTGTAGTAAATGTGTTAAAATTAAAGGTACTTCTCTTCTGTAACTCTGCGTCAGGCAAAAATGAGTTTGTGACGCAAAATATTTCAAGGAGGAAAGACCATCACAAAACACAGTAAATAGCAATCTTTCCTAACTCTAAATTATATTTTGCTAATATTTATCAGACACTCATCATGATGCATTACAGAAAAAATAAGAGGGCTTTGAAACAGAGTCAGATGATGCTGTAGACTCTAATTGGAAAAGAAATGCAGTCACACAACAATGAAGGTGTATTTTTGTAGATGCGTTTAGGGACTCACAGGTCTTTAGGATCCAGGTACCTAAAGCCACACCACTGTTATTTGTAACAGGAAAAATATGACCTTCAGCTTGTTTTTTACCCCCTGCTCCTCCAGAACTTATGCGCTCAGTTCCTGCCAGGACTTAAATGCAGGGTATCCTGGGACGAGCCAGGTAAAGGAATCACCTTTTTAAAAATTACTGAATCTTTGCGGGTTGCACATGAACTGTGGGAGCATGGTTTTTTTTTTTAATTCAGAACATTAATCCTGGCTCCAATACTGACTTGGCACATGGATTAAGTTAAGACATTTTATTGTCCACCTTTTTAGTTTGTAGGATTCTCATCCTCACCCTGGGAGAGCCCTTCCTTGTCTCCTGCTCTATGGCGCCCTGTCTGCCCATTTCCCCTGAAAGAAGTAGAAGGAATTGCATTTCTCCGTGAAAGAAAAACCTTTCAGGGTATTTTTCAGCTCCTTTTTTTTCCTTAAAGGTGACAAAATCTTCATTTTTCTCTACTCTTTATCTCATCTCAAAGGCAAAAGAATTCTAGCACATGAATTTGCGGGGCTGATTGAGAGGGCTTTAAACTAGGTTCGAAGGGGGAAGGAGATGCAACTAGGCTCTCCAGAAACAAGCCCAAGGGTGGTAAGCCAGAGTCAGGGGTGAAATCAGCAGCCTAGCTGAAGTGCATGTACACTAATGCTCACAGCATGGGTAACAAACAAGAGGAGCTGGAAGCCGTGGTACAGCAAGAAAACTATGATGTAGTCACCGTCACGGAAACGTGGTGGGATGACTCTCATAAATGGAGTGGTGCAATGGGTGGCTACAAGCTTTTCAGAAGAGACAGGCGAGAGAGAAGACGTGGAGGGGTGGCTCTGTGTATAGGGAGGCTCTCAACACCAAGGAAATTGAGATTTATGATGATACGGTTGAGTGCCTATGGGTAAGAAGCAGGGGGAAGGCCAACAGGGCTGACATCCTGGTGGGAGTCTGTTACAGACCACCCAACCAGGATGAAGAGGTAGATGACTTATTCTATAAGCAGCTGGAGGATGTTTCAAGATCAGCAGCCCTTGTTCTTGTAGGTGACTTTAACTTGCCAGGTATCTGTGGGGAACTCAACACAGCAGAGAAGATGCAGTCTACAAGGTTCTTAGAGTATATGGAAGACAGCTTCATAACTCAGCTGGTGAGCGAGCCTACCAGGGGTGGGACTATGCTAGACCTGCTGTTTGCAAAGAGAGAAGGGCTGGTGGGAGTTGTGGTGGTTGGAGGCTGTCTGGGGCACAGTGACCATGAAATCATAGAGTGTTCAATACGTGGTGGAACAAGGAGGGGCATCAATAAAACTTCCATACTGGACTTCCAGAGGGCAGGCTTTGGCCTATTCAAGAGACTTATTTGGAGAGTACCTTGGGAAACAGGCCTTAAAAACAAAGGAGTCTAGGAAGGATGGGCATGCTTCAAAACATAAATCTCGAAGACACAGGAACAGACTGTCCCTATGTGCCAAAAGATGAGCCAATGAGGAAGACGACAGGCCTGGATGGGCAAGGAGATTTTGAAGGAACTAAGGAAAAAAAAGAGGGTGTATCACCTTTGGAAGAAGGGCCAGGTATCTCAGGAAATGTTTAAGGGAGTTGCTAGGTCATGTAGGAAAAAAATTAGAGAGGCAAAAGCCCAGTTAGAACTCAATTTGGCCACTTCTGTGAAGGATAATAAAAAATATTTTTATAAATACATTAATCGTGAAAGGACAACCTCCATTCTCTATTAGATGTGGGAGAGAATTCAGTAACTAAAGATAAGGTAAAGGCAGAGGTACTTAACACCTTCTTTGCCTCAATTTTCAACAGAAAGACAGGTTGTCCTCAGGACAGCTGTCCTCCTGGGCTGGTAGATGGTGTCAGGAAGCAGAACAGCCCCCTGTAATCCAGGAGCATGAAGTCAGAGACTTGCTCAGCCACTTAGATGTTCACAAATCTATGGGATCAGATGGGATCCATCCTAGGGTGATGAGGGAGCTGGTGGATGAGCTCACGAAGCCACTCTCCATAATTTATCATCAGTCCTGGCTCAGCGGGGAGGTCCCAGATGACTGGAAGCTGGCCAATATGATGACCATCCAAAAGAAGGGCAAGATCTCAGTGCCTGGCAAGATTACAGAACAGATCATCTTGAGTACCATCACACAGCACCTACAGGATGGTCGGGGGATCACCTCCAGCTGCATGGGTTTAGGAGGGGCAGGTCATGCCTGACCAACCTGATCTCCTTTTATGACCAGGTGACCTGCCTGGTGGATGTGGGAAGGCTGTAGATGTCTACCTGGACTCCAGCAAAGCCTTTGACACGGTCTCCCATGGTATACTCCTGGAAAAGCTGGCAGCCCAAGGCCTGGACAGGTGCACTCTTCGCTGGGTTAGGAACTGGCTGCGTGACCGGGCCCAGAGAGTGACGGTAAACATTGCTGCATCCAGTTGGTGGCCAATCACTAGTGGTGTCCCCCAGAGATCTATGTTGGGGCCAGTCCTGTTTAACATCTCCATTGATGATCCGGATGAGGGGATTGAGTCCACCA
>VZTE01005381.1:4658191-4689676 GCA_013397775.1 Eulacestoma nigropectus | reverse complement strand
GGCGGCGGAGCAGGCGCGGAGGGCCCGAGGCCGCAGCGGAGAGTGCGGGCCCCGCTGCCCAGGCCCGGCGCTCGGCGGAGCTGAGGGCAGCCCGGGCCGAGCGCTCCGCGGGCTGCCCCTCCCTCTTCCGCCGCCACAGCTGTTTCCTGCCCGGCCGGCGGCGAGCCGGAGGAGGTAGGCGGGGGAAGAAGGGAGGGAAGGAAGGGCGCGGTGGAGCACGGCGCTGTCCCTGTCCCTGTCCCTGTCCCTGTCTCTGTCTCTGTCTCTGTCCGTGAGGGCCCCGCTGCCCGCTCCGCTCCCCGGGCAGCGCCGTCGGCCCGCGGGGTTCGCGTGTGCTGCCCCGGGGAGGGAGCGCCGGGGGAGCCGCCCCAGCGCCTGCGGCCGGGGCCCATCGTGCGGGTGCGGCGCTAATGCCCCTAAAGACCTTCGGGCCCCACTGAACCCCCTCCAGCTGCACAGACTCCCAGAGTCGTGAGGGTGGGAAGGGAGCTCTGGAGATCATCCAGCCCAGCCCTCCTGCCCAGGCAGGGTCACCCCGAGCAGGTGACACAGGAACGCGTCTAGCTGGGTTTTGAATGAACATCTCATTCCTCATTTCTGCAAGTCACATTGTGGCTGGAGCAATGCTTCAGCAATAGTAAACCCGAAATTGGCAGGAAAATAAATAAAGAAATAACTATAGTGTAATTAAATTTGGGCTATTGGAAAGGAGTTGTATTTTATGCTCAGCCTATTTTAGTAATAACATTTTTAATAAATTTTAAAACATTCAGAATATGTCGATTAATTTTAATGAGAGGAGGTTTCATGTTTTTGCAATGAGTCAGGGAAAACATCTTTAATTTTCAGGCTTAGTTCAGATTTTGGAGATATCACCGCAGTGTGCTGTGCTAAGTACCTCTACAGGGGAACAGCTCTGCTATTTGTGTTTCTGAGTGTCAGCTCTTTTTTCTTTCTTAACTGAACGTCTGATTATTGGCTTCAGTATCAGCTAGCTGATGAAAGCGACCTGTAACTTTTTTGAATACAGCCTTCAAGATGGAGAAACTGGCTAGGAAATGGAAAAAAAAAATCACTCTTAAGTTATAATTAGAAGAACAATGAGTAGACCTATAAAAATTCAAGGGCGGAAGGAGTTATGGCCAGTCTTTCAGAGATACTTTGTAATTTAGCAGACCAGGTAAGCTGGGTATCCTAAGTGCCTAGACAGGTTAGGTGCCAAAATTGCTTTTATCTCAGTGGAATGAGATCATTCCCACTGAATATTTACCTGCATTTTTAGGCATCCAAGAACCTTGTAAAATCAGCTGCTAGGTTCCTAGAAGTAGTTTGCTCATCTAATGAGTAAATTTGTTACCTCTTGTGTTAAATAAACCAATTAAGTGCTTTGATTATATTACATGCTTTGATAAATACACAGAAGAAGAGCAATGCTCTTAAGGTCTCATTTCTTACAAAACAATATTAAAATGCTCTTTTATGCATTTCAATTGAATTCAGATTGTCTAGCAAATACAAGAGTTTCTTACCATCTCCTAATATAATTGAAATTAAAAGAAATCTGAGTAAATATGTAGTCAGTAACATATTATTACAGTAAATATTTGTAGATACAGTGAATCCTCTTGGTTAGGAAAGAGTACCAAATGCGGAGGTGATAATGGCAATAAGCATATTTTAACCTTTATGCCACCAAGCACGAGTAAACCCTTTCTTAGCAAAATAAATGAAAATTGCAAATGCAGAGCAGGTTCAAAACTGGTATATGTACTGGCTGCTGATGCCAATCATTATTTATATCAGACAGACCACCTGCTTTGCAGGTTTCAAGTACTAGACCAGGCTTTAAAAGTAGGATTTTCAGAAAGTGATGATTTAGGAGCCAGATGCTGCTCGTGCTTACAGGATGTGTATGGACCAGAGATGAGATAGTCCTCCTTTGCAGATGGGAATATCTTGAGTACCTGTCTGTCCACCAGCTGTTATTGAAATAATTGATGGACTTCTGGCCTGTTTAATCAATCAGGAGACATCTTCTTGCACACTGTTGTTTGTGAAGTCATGTTCTTTAGTCTGTCTCAGTTGCTGAGTACCTTGTGTTTGGATTTGCTCCAGTGCTGTTCTCATATTTCTTATAAAAGGTTGCAGTACATACAGAGCTGTTGCTGTACAGTTGAGACAGAAGAAACTGTCCCCTCACATTCATGTTCATCACCATATGGAGTCCACCCTGATACAGACAGCTCCAGGTAAGAGGACTTAGCTCTGTATCTTCACTGCCTGGGGGGTTTGGAATGTGTTGTGTTGGGGTTTTTTTGTGCTATGTACATACACATGGCAGAGAGGTTCACTCATTTACCTCAGTGAGGAGCTGTAAGGAGCAGTGAGGACAGCTCGGTGGTGGGCCAGGCTGTGTGCTGGTGAGAATGTCTCCTGTGTGGACATTTGGGAAGAGGCTCATTTTCCTGTAAGCGGGATAGTGAGCCCAGGGATAGAAGGGCTTTTGCTTGTCTGAAGTCATCATTTGGTGAAGGGGGAAGTAGGGCGATGAGATGGGAATATTAAACTAGAAAGAGCTGAAATGAGGTTCATGCCATAGAGTTACCTGGGGACTCTCTTCAATTATTTGTATTAGCAGAACTTTCAGTGAGTTGGGTACAATGTTGTTGTTTTAATTCTTTCTATGGCATTTTTCTTCTTATGAAAACCTGCTCGTTTTAGGTTCAAAGTTGAGATGTTGTAACATGATGTTACCATTCCCTTTGGATAGGGAGAGCAGGAGCATTGCTCATGTTGTTCCCCTGTCCTTGGGGTGAAAGTGAGAGAGGGAGCATCAACTGAAGTACAGAATCTAAGACTTCAGATGAGTATTTGGGGAGACCACAAAGACACAAGGAAAGCAGCCACTGAACTACAATAGAGCGAAAAAGTTACACAACAAAGGTTGGTTTCTCAGTGACTTCCTGTTTTGGAACTCTTGGGTTCGGTTTTGGTTTTTTTCTTGAGGTGCTGAAGATTCTTGGTACCATATGAAGTCAGTAGGAGCTGTGGGGGTCAGCACCTATGAAAGCTGCACACAGTTTTATGGATGTTGACATTTCTATCCCTTCATTAGACCAAATCCAGTATTTTACAATCCCAGTGTTTCCTAATGTCTGGGTGAATTCAGTAGGGAGCAGTTTGGTGCTAGAATCAAATTGCACTTTTAAGTTCTTTGTCAGTTACACAATCAGAGTTTATAAATGCTTTTGGCTATCATGTGATTGTACCTCTAACACACAAAGTTTACAGCTCCTTCTGTGCTGTTTTGGGGTAGGATCCTTGCTCATTTGCAGCACCACTGGCATTTTGCAACATGCCTATCTTCCTATTCTGCTTGCTTGTGATTCCAATCAGTAGGTTGATGTCAGATGCAACTTTGTGCGCCACATTCTTGCAGTTGACTTCTTACAGACCTTACCAGTCTGTGAGGTGTTCGAGGTTTGCAGCTGCAGAGCTTTGTAAGCCTTTTGTTTGATTTCCTGAGTGAGCTGGCTGGCTGCTGACAGTTATTTAGTTGTTTTTTTGATGGGGGCTGCTTATCCTAATAGCAGGTTAAACACTTTTATGGTGTCCCTGTGCTGCAACTTGTTAGTGTATCGTCAAAATATCCTTTAATGGCCTGTGGTGTGTGGTTAAATAAATACCTGCTCACTGAAAATTGCCTGATTGATCATCTTGATTTTTCTTTGGAATGTGAATTTTTTCAAGGAATGCATAATTCTATGTGCTGAATGTAGGAATCTGGGATTATTTTACATGTAGGACATTACATGTTAGGACATGGTTTATGTTTCAGTGGCTTACACTAGTGCTCTGTATGTTCAGTTTAAAAAAAACCCTTGTATGTGCTGTGCCTCAGGTAATGTGTTCACTAATGTTCTCTGCAGGACTTAAAATATGGTGAATATGACAAGAGATCATAGAAATACTTCTAAGAGTTTAGAGAAAATGAGTGCTTCTTGTAAAGTCTTTGAGAGTTTTGAGTGTGATGCTCACATCCAGAACTAAGCAGGAACCGATCTGCTATGCCAAGAACCTTGTTCAGTCAAGCCAAAAAAGCCCAAATAAATGTTAATTTTGTGAGTGGAAAATTCCTTTGAGGCAGTTGTGAGGGGAGTGAAATGGTCAATAATTTAGTATGGAAAAACTACTTACAGTTTCTTGAGTTCCAGTATGTTTCTGCTTTACCTTGAGGCTGGTTTATAAGCAGTTACAAATTTGTGTGCCACACATTTGTACACCACCAGACAGCAGTGTGATTACTACTTTCATTATGGTCTGGTTATTTTTCAACTTCAAGTCAACTGCACTTTGAAGCTAGTTATGAAAGAGTGTTTTATTTATCAAGAGAAACCCAGGCTAGCTGGTCACCTTTGCACTGCTTGCAGTGCCACGTCACTGTGAGGACACCTCCCAGTATTGGCCGTGTGGAGGATGAAGTAATGCAGGTGAGCTCGGGCAGCCGGTTTTGACCCAGTGCAGGAACCTGGTGCTTCGGCTGTGGGTGTGTCTCACATCATTTCGCATCTGTTACAGTTAGATTGGTTTAGGAAGTTGTAGCACTTGCTCAGTTTGAGGGGGCAAAGGTGATTGTTACTATCAGTGAGAGCCCTGTGTTGTCAGCTCTCCAACTTGTATTGTCCCAGCCGTGCTGCAGAGCCTTCATACTGGAGAGCTTCGTGTGAGACATTCATTGAATTTAGCCCAGAGAGGAGATGCAAATTGATTTCAGCACATTGGGTTAGTCTGAGGGCATGCCAAGGAGGTGAAGGACAAGCACAAATCAGTGTCTGAGAGGAGGGAGTGAATCCTGCAGCACTTCAGACAGCTCGGGGCTGTCAGTCTGAGTGGAAAGCTGCTCATCTTTTGTTAGAAAGGTAAAAATAAATTAATTGTCTGATTTTCCATCATTCGCAGGCCTGGCAGTGGGAGCTGTACTAGTTGTATATTTTGGGGTTTTTTCCCTACTGCTCTAGGACAGACAGAGCAGCCATTTGTTCATTACTTGGATTCCTATTAAATGAGATAATGTGTAACTCTGGAAGCGGAGTGTGTCACTCTGCTGTCGCTAACCAGCACGCACTGCTGTTCTGAGCCACTGCTGTGTCATCAGCCTGCCAAAAACCCAAAAGCAACAGAGGTAAAATGATGAACTTGGATGTTTTCTTTAGACTGGCACAAAGATGAATGAAGTACTGAGAGAAATCAACTATTTGATGAATTTCCTACTGTGCCTCTTTGCAGCTATGGAGCATATGTGGTCCCTGCCCAAAACCCAGACTTTTGTTCAGTGTCAGCAGTGCTTGGATCCTGCAGTGACATGGATGATTTGCAGTCAGCCATTTTAGTGCAAAAGAAAGCTTTCCCTATTGCAGTAGTTAATTTTTAATATGAAAAATGGTGTGATACCACTCCACTCTCACTTTGCACTGAGGAGATCTATTCAGGAAAGACTGGAAGGCAGGTTGGCTTGGGCTGAGAAAATACTGAACACACACTGGGATAAGAGGTTTTCTAGGGGCTGGAAACCAAATGCTCATCTGTTCTATAGTGCTGACATTACATGTGCAACAAGAAATCTGCAACTTGTGTATATGTGATTTTATTTTTAATCCTATTGAATACTTTTTTTTTTTTTAATTATCCCTGGAAGCCCTTTCCTCTGTTGGTGTGCATAGTGGGAAGTATTTACTTTAAGGAGCAGCAGAAGCAAGTGAATGAGTTGGAGAAGTTTTGGTTTCAGAGGGATTGTTCTCCGGGACAGGTCTCAGTCCCTTGCTGAGGACGTGTGACAGCATTTTACAAGCTGGGATCCTGTGTCTCTGCTTCCTCCTACATGAGACTTACCTGGCATCTCTGTTCTGAGCCCTGACTGCCTTATACATTCACCCCTACATTTCAGATGGCCTGACTCCAGAGCATCCCAGTTCAGTCCCAGTACCAGGTCTCTCCTCTAACACTTCCTCAGGCACTTCTTGGTAGCTACAGACAGCCTCCTGCCTTCAGAAATCAGCATGGAAATGTTTAAGCATGTAAGAAAACAGGGAGAAGAACCAATATGTGAAAATAATTGACTGATTTGTGGTAAAAATTAGGACAATGAGAAGATACTTGACAGATTTGTCAGTTGTAATCTGCTAGTTGTGGTAGAGTGAAGCTCTTTTTCCCAGAGCTATGTGTGATGCTGAACGCACATGGGAATTGCTCAGGCCGAAAGCAATGTACTGAAGAATTAGATACTGTAGAATTTCTGAATTTGTCATAAACACATTTTTTTTCTGGTCTACTCTGAGATATCATTGGCAGTTTCAGTAACCTTCAGCAGTTGGCTAGTACAGGTGATTTCTGAGACTTGAAAGAGAAAGTAGATGCTGTTTCCTGTGCTTACCCTTGAATACTAGGCATTTCTTTCCCCTAAAATTCATTTAGCAGCTAGGTTTAGTCTCTGTTGCAGTGGTCAAAAGTTACTGATAACCTAAAGCATCTTTTCCAGGATTTGGACTCGCCGAGATGCCCGTCCGTATCGATGATGTGATGAAGCTGCTCGTCCATATCGCCAGTATGAAGGGCATGAAAGCTGCTGTCACACATTCTGGTCGGGGAGCACTGCTGACGGGTGCATCAGCCTTTGTTGGGGGGCTCCTGGCAGGCCCAGTCGGAATTGCTGCAGGTAAGTGTGCTTTGCTTTAGGAACAAGAGGGTGGTTAAATCCCTGAGTGAAAAAATGAGAAGTCTGTGTAGGAGGTGTGGGTTGAAGGAAAGGGGCATTCAGTGTTGAGATTGCCTGCTGCGATGGGGGGTGAGGGTGAATAAGTATTCTTAGTCAGCCTCAGCATGGGGCAGGATCATTTTCCAAACGGTCTTACTAAAAGTGATGCTTATTTCTGTATTTGAAGTTCCTGATATCCACGTCTTGATGAACTTAATTTTTTTTCCTCTAGGATTCATTATTCCTTGTCACTTTGCTTTTCTTCTTGTTATGGAAAGTTACAAGAAATCCAAAGTCTAATAGTAAAGAATTGTCTCTGCTCTGTAACTCTGGAATTAAGAGTTGTCTAGTTTGAACGCTGCCTTGTCACTAAAGTCATGTGGGCCCTGGCCCTTGAGTGTTGAGCAGCTGAATGTCCTGTGAGCAGTTGCAGGAATTTCACAGGCTTACTGATTCTGGAGTGAACTGCAGTGTGCTTCCGTCAGGTCAAGTTACAAAAACAAGCAAATAATTCGTGAGGAGTGATAACAGAAAATGCAAAGTGAAGCTGTGTATTTACTCCTATTAGAGGTACAAAGCTTAATTAATAGCCAGAATACTGTTTTGACAAATATATGACTGAAGGTATCAGGAACAAAGAAGGGAAATGAAGCTTTTGTAAGAAAATTGTAAGCTTAAAATCTGAAGTAAAGGTAATAATGTAAGTGGCCTCATTCTTGAGTAAGATGATGAGAAATACTGAAGTTATTCTTGGATGTACTTTCTCTTTTAAGTGTTTGTTTAAGCTTTCGTAGTGTCTCCCAGTCAAGCTTGATGTTCTTCAGCTACTGAGGAAGGCACTGGAACAAGTATACCTATTACTTTATACTGAAAGTATACAATAATAAGCATATATAATAAGAGTACTAACTAAACTAAAAGCCATGACTCAATTACAGTGCAACTAAATCATAACCCCCTCATTTAACTTTTAAAATTGGAAAGGTAAGTAAGCCAAATAAGTTTAGGACAGTTAGAGAGACATTTACAATCAAGTGCGCTTTCTCTTGCATACACAGCCTGGATAGGTGTGGGACTGGGTGGCAGGGATTGTCCCTCTTGCTGCTTTGCACCAGGAATGAGGGTGAGTTACCTGCCATGTGCAGCACTGCTGGAAAAGCTTGCAGTCATCATGCTTCCCAAGGACTGCCTGCTCTGAGAAGAGTGGATTGTGGGTTTGTTGCTTGGGGGAAAAAGTGTGATCATATAACAAATCTTGTCTCAATAGACAAGGAGCTTAGACATCAATACTTCTAGTGGCTTTTGCATTAAGTGCCCCTAAATCAGTTATTGATGTTCTCATAAAAGTCCCTTGAAGATGAATTCGCCCATCGTAGGCTTTCAAGTATTTCTGTGGTATCATGGGAAAAATTGCTAACTAAGTAAAAGCTGCAAATTAAGAATTTTTGTCTAATGAAAAACTGCATCCCTGTGAGTGCATAAATGACGTTTTAGGAACAGTTGCTGGGGGTGGCAGTTTTGGTGTCAGAGTCAGTTCTGCCACCTCTCCGTTGTGAGGGTTCTCTTTCGTTCCTTGCAGCAGGATGTGTGTGCTCTGGGCAGTGCTGTCAGTCCTGTGACCTGCTGTGGTGCAGTCAGACTGCTGATGGAGAAGAGCGCTGTAGGGCTGCTGGGCTGGTTTCTCAGCAGCCACAGTCACATCAGCTGTAGATGATCTATCCCTCTGCTGTTATCCTTATAACCTGGGACCTTCTACTTAACCAAGCATGTCTTGTCCACCTGGGGTGGGTGGGAGGTGGATTTGGTAGATGAAAACCTGAATGTGTCTAATGGGTTTGGTCTCTAAGCACCCGCAGGAGTGGCCTTCATTTGTGTAGGAGGCTGCAATGTGTGACTCTTAAAGAAGCAGAAAGCTTTGATCAGTCTGGGAGTATCTAGTAAGAGATTAAGTGTTAATGACACTGGTAAGGCAGATGTTAATCTGGTCTTTTCCTTGGGCAAGGTTTTATTTAGTAGTAGAGTTTATTTTAAGAGACTGTCCCAGGGAGTGTTTTGTTTCTGATTTCTAGCTTGAAGGTATTAGTGTTGATTGTATAAAGAGTTTGTTTATGATTGCTGTGGATGTAAAGAGCTTTTAAAATCCTTTTTGGTGCTTTGAACATCGTGTATAAATCTAGTTAAAGTAGACACATACACAACTCTGTTCATTTCTAATCAAGGTGGGAACATTGATGAAGGCTGTGGATAGAATTTCAGGCTTTAACATTAACTGGTAAAGACTAATGACTCGCTGTCTTTCCTAGGAGGAGCAGTGGGTGGATTGCTTGGATGGATAACGTCTGGAGACTTCAAGCCAGTCCCTCAGATTTTAATGGAATTGCCTGCTTCTGAGCGGCAGAAACTCTCTGCTGAAACCATGGCTGTTATCAAGAACTTACACTGGACTGATGCTGCTCAGCTGATTGCTCTTGTACTGGCAAATCCTGGTCTGAAGGAGACGGTGGCAGGAGTGCTGACCAATTACCTTTCCAGGGAGCTAAAAGCACAAATAAAGTATGGAGAATAATCCTCTACAGAGCAGGCTTTTTACGGTGGAATGAATTTTACTCCGATAGTTGTGAATCTTCAACACAACAATTACTAGTTATCAGTACTAATCATAAATATAGGCCAATCTAAGTATTTTGGGGGTTTTGGTGCTTGGGGTTTTTTTAATTTTTATTGTGGTTTTTGATTTGTGTGGATTTGTAAGGATAGCATTAGATTACTGCATTATCCTGACACTGACTGGATACGGAATTTTGGATTGCTCTGCACTAGCATTAGTTCAAATCGCTGAAGGGAATTATGCTACTTTTAGGCTAATGTGTCACTTGTGAATATTTTCAAAGTAATTTTGTTTTATGTAGGAGACTTAATTCTGTTTGTTTAAGTGCTTTAATTTTTACTTTGAAGAATTTTACCTATTATCTGTTTCAGCCCTGCAAAGGAAAGTTTCGTAAGAAAGTATATTACTCTACTGTGAACTCGAAGGACTCAGTCCTTACTTTATTGTNTGCCAAAGTAGCTGGGGCACTTTGAAGAATTTTACCTATTATCTGTTTCAGCCCTGCAAAGGAAAGTTTCGTAAGAAAGTATATTACTCTACTGTGAACTCGAAGGACTCAGTCCTTACTTTATTGTTTGTTACATTTTTATTGTAATTCTTGAGTTATGTTTTTATGTAAGAAGTGAAGCAAATACCTGAACAAGATTTCAAGTAACAGGAAAACAAACTGTGAACAATTTCAATTCAATTTTCACCAAGTTCCTGTGCCCTAGAATGGGAAGGTGTGGCAAGAATCCTCTTTTTAAAAATGGGGAGCTGAATCTGCCGGTTTTATATTAGCCCCAGGATTAGGGTTGTCATTTCAGCACTGGTTTCTTGACCGAGTCTGAAAAGCTGGTCCTCTGTTTTCATTAAAATGTTCGTAAGAAGCATCATAGCGATCTGTGTGTTGCTTTAAATTAAATGAACTCTTTAAGACCTCAGCCAGGCCTGTACTGGGCACCCAGCAGTTGGCAGCAGTTGGCAGCAGCAGTGCTGGTGGGGTGGGGTGATGTGCCAGCTGCATTATTACTGTAAGCACCAAATGCCGTGGTGCTGAGTGTCCCAGCCAGTTGTTCACATTTGGTTTCAAGGCCCTTGTAAGACAAGTTTGTAGGTAGAAAAATGTGCAGGTGTGCCTTCTTTTTATGTAAAGACAAGTGAAACTGCTCTGACAAGTTCATTTTTTTGCCTAAAATAAAGATCTATCTGTTTGTGTGTGATGAAGTTTCTGGAAGTTAAGGTTTAAATGGTAAAGCTTTAAACTCAGAAGTTGTTGTTGTATGCATTTGATGAATTTACTTCTGCAGGTAGCGTTTGCCTTTGATAAATTCAGTGGAGTTCAGGGCAGTGGTTGTTCTCAGCATTTGATAACACTTTTTCAGTGATGTGGAAAGAAGGTGGAAATGAATGGTAAGTGGGCACTCCTAACCTTGTCTGAGTTTCATAATGCCAAGCCTGAAATCAGTGGGGTTTCGGTTTTATTAGCAGATTACACACACTGCAACTTATAAAAGATTTTAGAAACAATATCCATTTAAAAATAGTGTTTTTATGAATCCAGTTACTTTTATTTGCAATTTTCTGCTTATTTCACAAATTAAATTCAGTCTTTCCAACACAACACACTGCTAGCAGTGGCAGATGATTGAATGATCCAGTGGGATGGAGTTGGCATCCTATGCTCAGCTGTTCAAACCCAGCATGAACAGAGCTGACGATTGTAAAGCAGGCCATAGGGAAAATGGGGGTTCCAGTTCATCTCTAATAGTATTTAGTATTTAAACAGACCATTACAAGTTTCAGTGGTTTCAGACATCAGTATCATGACCCCCGTTTTACAGGTATTCATAAATTTGGGCCCAAATGTAGGTAGTGAATTGATTTTTATCACTTGTATCAGTGTAATAGATGTGGATGGAGTTTAGATCACATTATTCTCATCCTCTGCTCTTCTGTGATACTCTTTGAAATGCTTTTTATTATACCCTTAGAAATTATAAACCAATTAGAACTACACTCTTTTAGCCTTCACTGCGGTATAAAAGGGGCATCTGTCATATGGATGCCAACAGAACTCGAGTCCAAGTAGTTCAGAGTTCTGTACAGCCAGTCCTAGCTTATGTCAAACCCCACTGCTGCTGAGCTCCTGAGAAGCTTTGTGCCACAGAGGAGCGTGCTCTTAGTCATTACAATAAATTTAACTTCTAGAGGTTTTCAGATGGCTGAAGTAGAACCAGAAGAAATGAACTGAATTCTGTTTGTATCTTTGTTTAACAGGTTTGATGCTCTTGGAGCTCCTTGAAGGTGGCAGGTACCTGTTTTCAAAGTGGTAGCAGTAGGTTTGCAGACTGGTCTGAAACACGTTTCACTGCTGGCAATGGAAGAACAGAAATGAGCTCAAGTGCTCATCTCGTGTGAGTTTGGACATAAGAGAATTAAGAAGTGACCGCTCCTGATGGTGGACACTCTCCTACTTAACTACTGAAGGAGAATGAGCATAGCACCCACAAAGATTTTGTTGTTTGTGTTTCAGTGGTTTATAACAGTTTATATTGCAGAATGCTGCAGAAAGAGCAAATTGTACCTTTAGTGCTCTGACTGCAGCCCTATGCTGTCATATCGAGGTCACCATGATACTTGGTGTGTAGCCTTATGTGGGGATCTGGGCGAGTTGAAAGCACCCTTCAGCAGATTTGATCATCTGAGGGAAAAGAGCAGCTGCACGAGAATGTTTTAATAATCCATCTGTTGCTGTGCTTTGGTAGAGACATGGCTGTCCACCACTGCATCCCTTGTTGGTGTTGGGAACAGCCACAGGCAGGGGATGGCATCTTCTGAAATCCATTCCAGCTGCATAATGTCCAGGCTGAGTGTGAGGCACAGCCATTGCCTAGGAAATGAGGTAAGGCAGTGCCAGCAGTTTTGGGAAGCAGCTGGAAGAGTTGCTATGGGGAGATGTACATATTTGTATAAAGAAACCATCTGTGATGCTGGTTATTAACCTGGTTTGGTTGTAGATGTGACAGAATCAAGCTAGGTCTTCACTGGCAGATGGTGTATTTTTAGTTAAAAAGTCTTCCTTTTTTTAATGTGTGGTTTTTTTAAGCTTTCTGATTTCAAAATAGAAAGCAACACAAAGCGTTATGTTAGCAAGGACAGGGAATATATATGCATTTTACAAAGGCAGTCCTGAATTCAGATACAGATTAGTAATTGAGATGTGCCATCTAGTGGCAATTAGATTAATTCTTAAACACAGCCTCTCGAGGCTGCCTCAGTATCTGAATAACACAGTTAGTTACCTTTTTCCATGAAAAGCAAGGTTACATTCTTTTTTAACTCTTATTCTGTCAAATTTCTAGCTTTAATGAATTTGTGCTGGACTAAAAATATCAGCCCAGCTACCGACTAGACTAGAATTTACATGCATTCCCTGCTGAAGTTGGCTCTTTGGTGATTATCATATGTGAGCTGTGACAGCACAAATATTTACTGCAGCTGCACGTCACACTTAATTATAGTGAGAAAATACAGAATCAGGCAGAGGAGGGCAGTTTACTTCTTGATTACTGAAGGACAAGTGGATTTTGTGAGCTGAGCAGCAGCCAGTTTGTCCACAGTGGAATTGGCAAGCCAGAGAGGAGTTTGTTACTTGGAGGGCTGCATTTCTTTATGCCCCACAAAGGAGGGTGGCTCTTGGCTCAGCCTATTCACATAGTATTTGTCACATCATCTCTCACCTCTTAACTCCACTGTGAAAAGTAACAGGGATTAGCATTCCATGGGCAGTTTTTTCAAGGACAGCCTCTCTCCTTGCAGGGCCACACACCTGCACCTGCAGAGGGCTTTGCTGGACAGAACATTCCCAAAGGAGACAGTCTCCTTCTCTCTCAGAGAAGCCTCCGAAGGGCTGCTGGCAGGAGGGGGTGCTGTGCAACCATCTGTGCAGGGGCACACACGTGTGTCCTTGTCCGTCCCTTCCAGGGCAGCGTGGGCTGAGGTTCCCCCACAGGCTGCTGCTGCCCTCCCTGTGAGAGGCTGGAGAGGTTCTTTGCTGCTTGAGTACGTTTGTTTAAGGAGGCTGAATGTTCTCCTGCACCAATAGTTGCTGGATGGCTTTGGACACTCAGCCAGCTCCCCCATCAGCTGCTTTGGTGTGAGGGGGTGAGGACAGTACTCAGCTGGTGATGGGGGGCTGTGTGAGCGGATGGTAACAGTGGGGTGTGATACTACCAGCATGTTGTTAGTGTTTGTTTCTCAGCATATCATTTCAGATGGTTCCAGCAGTGTGGTGTGTGGTACTATCTGCTGTAGCCTGATTACAGGCCACTGTGCCCTGGCAGAACTCTTGCCCCTCTCACAGGTCACAATTTATGGCTCCTGCCATATGTGCTCCAGCCCGTGGGGCACAGGTGGCGTGGAATGACTGCCATCACCTGCTCCCAGTAACACTCATCTCTTTAGGGAGGAAGCCTTGTGCTTCAGAAGGCTGGGTGGGCCAGGACAGCTGCTCTTTTGAGGTACAATTCTGTTTAGCACATGGCATAGAGCTGTTGAGACCCAGTGTGTGTCCACATGTCTTTCAGATGACACCCCCCTGATGATTGCAACCCAGTGGAGGTAAGCATGCCTTTTCTCACTTTAGTTGGTTTATAGGAAATTAGGGTTACAAAACTCACTGAAAGATTATTGGAAGGAGATTGTAATATTCAAAGTCATTAAGCAAATTGATTTTTCACAGCCATACTCACATGGCATACCTGCTCAGAGGGTCTGGCCAAGTTTGCTTGTGCACAACATGGATGTCAAATGAGTCAAATCCTCACTTCATCTCCTGGTTCTTCTTGATTGTCAGTGATTAGCTAACTTTCTGGACAAATCTTTTATATCCTACTGCTGCTCTCCTGCTAGCCTTCCTGTGAGCCCCTTGGCCTGTTGGGCTGACAGGAGGACCGGCGCATGTGGTTTGCTGAAACTCCTGTGACTGTCCTGCTGTCAGTGCAGGGTCATGTTCAGGAGCTGCCTGTGCTGGTTCTCACCAGTGTGGGGCCCTCTGGGGCTGGACAGCAGGAATGAATCCTCCATTTGATGGAATGGCATCCCTCGCTATCCAGAGAGGCCTCTCTGTTAATTGTTCTGGTGCTTTCACATGCACACACTTCCAATCATTTGTTCCAATATTAATATTCCTGTTAAAAACTGTGCAGATTCATGTGGATATTAAATTTTTTTGGTTTTTTCCTTGCAGAGTTGCAGCAGCTCCAGCAGTGCTCCCTGGTGACATAGAGGCAGGCTCAGGGGTTTGATCCTGTGTAGCTGCAGTGGTAGGACCTGCTGAGCTCAGTCTCCATCAGCAGTTTGGCAGCGCTGGTGCAGCCTGAGGATGTAAAAGCTGTACATTTTTTCCCCCAACTAAAAGCTCTCATAGAGAAAGCAATAGCTTAGGCTGTCACTGCTTGATCAGCTGATGTATAACTCTAGACTAATTGAGTAGCAGCCTTTCAGCTGGGTTGGAAAGCTTTTAAAAAAACCAAAGGCCTTTGCATTGAAGTGAACTGAAGCTATTAGCCCCTAATTAAAACATGAGGTTTCATCTTTACCTTTCTAGAGATCACAGAAATCTATGTATTTTTCAGGCTGTAAGCCAGAAATCAAACATTCATCATGTAATTGCAGTAAGTGTGGGCTAATACTTCTCATTAAATGTGATTTATGAATTCCAGAAGAGCCTACGAGATAAATATATAAAATTATTCTGAAGTCTGCAAAAATGAAGGTATTCATTTCTTTGGATGACTGTTCAGCAGAAAGAATTTAACGTGAACATTACAGCTTTCAACATTCAGTACAGACACTGCATTTGGACACCTGTACCTTTGCAGTTCCCTCCGTGTCACTGCTGATCTTTCACCCGAGATCACCCTTCAGCTCTCAGCAGGGAAAGCAGTGTGGCTTTGAGGCAAGCCCATTCTGCTGGGCCTCAGAAGAAGAATCACCTTCTCTGGCTTTTCTTCTGGTTTGGTGGGGTGACCTTGAGTAACTTCCCATCTAGATCCTGAATGCACTTTTTGTTAAACACTTTGTAATCTACCAATAGGAAATGGTGTGTTACAGAAAAGTGATAGCACTATTCTACAGCTATCCAATCTCTGATCCTGCAGTCAGGACATGAGCATCAAAGAAAGAATATAATAAATGTTAGTAGAGGTTCACTGCAATCCAGACAAAGAAGAAACTGCTAAGTTTTGAAATGTAGCTACTTTCTTTGTGGCAGGGGAGTGAAAGACTTACACTGATGTTTGACCTTAACTAATTAGACTCTGTACAGGAGTGTCTAACAGGATGCAAATGTTTTGTATTCCTTATTTCCTGCTCAACTTCAGTGGGCAGGAGTGCTTTAGGGTGAAATTAAATCTGTCCTATGCTCTGACATGCTGCTTTGGAGTAGAGCACTCTCAGATTACTTTGTACATGTACTCTGAAGACAGAATGAAGAGTTTGTTATTTCTGTCTCAGTCAGTGAGATATGATGAATAATCTTTGTAATTTGGGTTCATTCTAACAAAACAAAAGCTTTAAAGGTCTTATTTTTACCTTGCCCTGGTGCAGCTCCCTGAGCAGCTCCTTGTGCTGAGATGTTAAGGCAAAATAGTTGGAGAATCAGAGTCAGAATGAGCTCCTGAACATTTACAGAGATCTGAGTGTTTGCAGTGGGAGAGACCTTGGAGCCTGTACAGGTGTGTGTTCAGCCTCAACTATTCCTCCCCAGGTGCTGTCATTCCCTCACAGCTGGAGGGGATCTGCATCTCCTTACAAAGTGGGTAAAGCCTGTCTTGGGTGTAGGTAAGCTCATTCTTCTGATATTTGTATAGATTCTCAAAATTATTTTTTGTGCTCGCCCAGCTAACTGTCCAATGAATATTTCCTCTACAGTTCTGCCCTCTCCTTGGCAGACAATTCTCCTTGATACTAATGGAAGTTTTCTGCAAGAAAGAGCCCAGGGCAGCCCTGACTTTGACTGCCATCTGCATTTACCCAAACCTCTCTGGCTCTACAAATCCTACTCTCTCAGAGTAAAAATGAGGGGGCCATCTCACTTTTCTACCTTGGTCTTCCAGGTAAATTTTAAGCCCTACATAACCAGATTTTCAAAATCCTGAGTTAAAAACTTGCTGCATTTTAGAGCAGTGAAGGATACGAAAGACACAACAGCTGAATGTAGTATTTGGGCTTGAGAGAGATGGGGTGCAAGAGCAAATGCTTTGTTACTCAACAAACCAGGGGACAGGGCAAAATGATCCAGAATATACTTCATTGAAACCGAATACTTACTGGAGTATCAGTAGGAATCAGCTGCCTGCTCTGTGCCTGTCTGTGAGCCACAGATCATGCAGCAGACTTTGACCAAACTGCAGTTTATTAATGGCTTATGCCAGAACAAAGTCAGTAATAAAAGCCTAACTAGGGTGCTGGTGAGGAAGGCTCCTGGATCTGATTTTGCTGGCTTCCATAAAAGGGGCTTGCATGCTTTTTCCCAGCCATTCTCTCCAGGAATTTGTGTATAAAACTATTTGTTCCATAACCACAGCGAACAGCCTCCCATCGCCTGGCAGCCACCTGCATACTTGAGGCTTTCTACTGTCTCTGAAGTTTAACTCTGCAGGAGCCTGTGCTGACGCTCAGTCTAATCCTTATTTCGGACTTTCATGTCCTCAACCCGGCCCCGTGGGACTGGGGCTGCTGACAATGGCAGCAGCACATCCCTGGTGAGTATGGGGTGAAGGTTAGCCTTCACATTGTGCCACTAATGATAAGTTGCAGCGAGGATAATAAAGAGCACTCTTGTAGTGCTTTACGTCTTCAAAGCGCTCTGCTCTTACTGACTAATTAAGCTGCCTTGTGACAAAGGTATGTATTTGTGTTGTGCCTAATGTAACTGCGCTGCATTGTTATGCAATAGACCAAAATTGGATGGTGTCTGCAGATAGCAATCAGGAAATCAACTAACCAGCTGCTGGCTGCTCACACCCCAACAACCGAGCCGGCTTCAAAGCTGCCTCATGACTTTTGGTTAGCCTTGGCGCGTCTTTGGGAGCCTCGGATATTCATGGAAATCTGCACGTGCCACGTGTGTAACGATGTGGTTGCAGTGTTTTGCAGCAGCTCAGTTTCCAGCCGGACCATCTCTTAACCCTGCCCACAGGATGCAGTCTCAGTGCTACTGAGCTAAACCCAGGCACTGCTGGGCTTAGCCAAAGAGTCCCAGCTCTGTGCTGCTGGTGCTGTGTTCTAAGAACAGGATCGTCCTCGTGTGTACTGGTCACAAAGGAAAACGGGCACGCTGTGCTGTGCTGCCGCGGTGAGGAATAGAGGGGATGCTCTGCTTTGTCTACAAGATTTCGAAACCTTACTGGGCAGCAAAGCCGCCTTCCCACAGCACCCTAGCACAGTGCCTGCCAGCAGCTGCAAACATTGCCATGAACCTGCAGTCAGCAGAACCCTGGGTATTGGTAACCTATTTTCTCTGAGGAAAGAGCTTGAGGTCACTGGACAGATTTCTGATAGTACAAGCTCAGTGCTCAGCAGTGAGTCAGAAGGCAGCAAGAAGGTTAGGACAGATGGGAAAGGAAACCAAGAAGGAAGTAAATGTAGTTAGGTCATTGAATAAATCCAGGTAGCAGCCACATCTTGAATAGTCTGTGCAGCCTGCTTGGTCCACTCGGGTTTGTCCTTCTGGAACCAAAGAGGGCATTGCAGAGCTGTGAAGGATACAGAGAAGGATAACACTGTATAGGAAGGGCACCTGTGTGAAGAGAGATGGGCTGGTTTAAGCTATTCGACCTGGGAAAGGCACTAATGGGGCAGATTTGGTCACAGCTGTGACTGGCACAGACATGAACAGGAGGAACAATACTGTGGTATAGAAGGCAGGGTGCACCTCCGGAACTGGCAGAGGTGAAGGGAAGTGCTGGTTCACACAGTGTGACAGGGAATTGTGGAGCTAATTGGCACAGGATGCTCTAAGTGCCAAAACAAAAATGTGTTCAGAAAGTGATTAGGCAGATTGATAGTGAGGACTGGTCACACGGGGCCAGGACCAACCACTGCCTCCACGAGTTTCTCACCAGGCTGACAAGAGACTAAAGCAGCAGCAGTATTGCTCTGTAGGTGCCTCTTAGGTGCTGTCCTTCATGATTTTGGGATAGATGAACTCTGGCTCTGGTTTATTAAGGCTGCGTTCATGTTCTCCCAAACCCAAGCATTCCTGCAGTGTTGTGCTACTGTGAGTAAAGTATGAACTGCCAAAGCAATCGCGTTCTGAAAAAAGCGTGGCATGTTTTGTGTTGTACAAAAGGGGTTTCCTGTGCTAGGGAAGACCTGCCCATTTGCCTTTGTGTCTTTTATTCTGCTCAGGAGTGGAGCCTTCCTCCCTGCCTGCTTTCCCATGTGCAAACAAGTGATTAAGCAGAGGACCTGACCTCTCCTGGTCCATCAGTTGCAATCAGTTATTTCATGATCTCAAAATTGCAATATCAACTTAAAAATTAAACCAAATGCCATTATTACTTGCACCACAGACAAACTGTCTCCATGCTACCAGAACCTAAAGCACTAGACCATATTTTTAGAGAGGGAAATCTTTATTCACACCCTTATAAAGTGGAAGTTGTATTAAAATACGGTCATGCTACTGCTTTGTTTTGCAGAAGAGGAAGTTGTTTGACAGAGAGAGATTACATGAGTCAAGTTTCTTGTTTCATTCTGAATGTTTAAGTATTCTCACAGAACAGATTTAAAAAAANAAAAAAATTTAAAAAAAAAAAAAAAATATATATATATATATAAGCTCCTTTTCTTCCCCTATCTTGCTGTCATTCCTAAACCTGCAGCCAGGAGCCCTCCAGCTCACAGAGGTGCCTGTTGTGCAGGGCTGGTATAGCTGGGAGGGATGCCCTGCTCACTGCAGCCTCGTTACAGTGTAGCTGGATGAGCCGGTCCCAGGAAAATCCAGCCTCCAGAGGCAAATTCTGGTGGGGAGGATGAGCAGGAGGAGAAAGTTCCAGTGCTCTGAATGGGAGGCAGAGCTGTACTGGAGGTGATGAGCCTGCTGTGCTCCAGGCAGCTGTTAACATCACATCTGTTCTGGAGCAGCTTGTCAAAGTCTGTGTCTGGGGTGCTGTGTTGCTTGTGCTTGGGCAATGACCAGCTCCTCTGCCAGCTTCCAGACCCTTCCCCTCTTTCCCAAGGGGAGCAGCATTTCCAATCCTGGGGCTCCCCCATTCTTCATGCACTGCCCAGATGGTTCTCTCGAGGGGTGAGGGTGCTGAAATGGGGGCAAGCTCTGTGGAGCTCTAACTTGCAAGGTCTCAGTCAACAAACATCCTTTCAGATCCCTTCTGTGACACAGCCATGTGCTGGGTTTTGGCTATTGAGTGTCAGTGAGGAGAGAGGGAGGATGTGAGCTTGCTTGCAGATGTCAGGTGCCTGCAGCGCTGCTGCTCCAGAGGGCTGTCCTTAGGCTCCAGGGTGTGCTGTCAGGGCTGCCCCTGCTCCAGGGCTACACCGGCTGCATTCCAGATCCCGTTTTATGGAGGTAACACACCTCCAACTGTTGTATTAGAGGGAGCAGCAGCAGTAATGTTAAGTCCTGAAGTAGCCAAGTGTGACAGTCTCCATTTGTCATCCTCCCCAGATTAACACCATAGCTCTTTGCCAGTGGATTTTGTAGAACCTCTCATCATTAAAGCTGTTTCCTTGCAAACAGATGGCTGCAGCGTGTGACATCCCGAGTGCCTGTGGGACCCAGCGCAGACAGAGGGGCTTGCTCAGCCCGCGGGGGTTGTATCTGCCTCGAACCTGGTGCTGGTGAGTGAACAAATGCAGCAGCAGCCTCACACCCTGCCGCGGGACGGATGTGACTGACACCAGCCTGTCTCGGCTGAGGTCTGGGAGGAAGGCATTTGCCGTGTTGGAGCCCAGCAGAAAGCTGTGCTGCAGAGGCCCCAGCAGGGTTAATGCACAGCGCCACTCCCGCCTCGGCTCCCCTGGGCTCTACAGACAGCTGTGGTTCGGAGTGTGTCAGGGAGAGCAGCTGGATCCTGCTAAGCCAGTGAAAAGCAGCCTCTCCCCAGAGAGGACACAGCCCTGCAGGTGCTGCGAGGCTCCCTGCTGCCCACGGAGCTGTGCAGGGGGAAGATGCTGTGGCCCCAGCCCCAGAGGCCGGACCGGAGGGCTGGCACTGCGTGCCTGGGGAGCAGGGCTGGCTTACAGGGCGTGCAAAGCCCTACGGTAGCATATGAAAGACCGCCGGACTATGAACACACCTGGCTCTTAGAGGCTGCTCAAACAGGAAGCAGGTGTGCTCAAGGACATTTTGAGGAGGACCTAGAGACTTATGTTGGTTTGCCTGGAACTTGCTGCTGAGCACTGATCAAGTCAGGCTCTGACGGAAGCCAGGAAGCTGTGACCTGGGTGCTGGTGGCTCTGGTTTGTGGGTTGGTTCCAGCTCTCATCCCGCTTTGGAGCTGATTGAGCCATCTGAGGATGATTGTGAGGGGCAGTCCTGAAAGCACTCTGGAAGATCCTTTTTATATGAAGCCACTAAGGTTCTGGTTTTACCTTATGTGTAACTTCCTGTAAAAAACACATAATTTTTTTTTTCTTGTTGCTGTTAGAGGAAAAGAGACCTATCTGGCCTTGAGTTGATGCTTTTTCCTTCTCAAATCCATTTTTTCCATAAGTTGTCACCAAAACACGTGTTTATGATTAAAAAAAGGAGAGGTTGGCCAAAGCTCAGCAATCCCTTGCTGCACAGGGCTCTGGGCAGCAGGATCACAGGTAGCAGGATTGCTGCCAGCAGCAAATGCTCTGCCCCAGGGTGTGTGCAACAGAAGGCACTGCACGAGAGAGCTTTGCTAAAGCAAAACCTTGTATCTAGCTTTCCTCCTCCTTTTTCTCTTCCCTTCCTACAGTAACAGACAGGGGAGGTTGTGAAACTCACTCTGGGCTCTGAACCTCTTTGTAAGAGGTTTACAGAAAACCTGCTTATTGCTTCTTTGCGTTTCTGGCCCTTACTGGAATTGAAGTCAAATGCCAGCTTCGGTGTTGCTCAGTGTTCACCAGCACTCCACACCACCTCCCTGCCTGCCTCCTCTCCTCCAGGTGCTGCACAGGACCGCAGCACTGGCTGCATTTGGAGGTTTTATGAACAAGATCACAGGCAGGAGAAGCTCCCTCCCATACACCTGCACAGCACTGGGGTTGTTCCTGCCTGTGACAGGTAACATAAAGCAGATCTGGTTGGGTATTGCCCTGCAGTGCTTTCCACCCTGGTGTGCAGCCTGTGCTCCTCTCCAGGTGCCCTGGACACCATCTCCAGCACGCAGGTCTTGGGCAAGGGTTTCTTGCAGCTGTTTTGTGTCCACCATGGATGGGACAGCACTGTAACATCTCCTTCCTGCCAGCACCACTCTTAAAGGTCCATGGCCTGGAGCAGAAAGAGTGAGAAACAGAAGCCTGTACTTTTCATTGGAGACACCACTTTACAGCTCATGAACAGCTGGGACTGTGTGTACTCCTCAGTTCCTCCTCCTAATCAAAAATCCAGGCTGAGTGAGGAACATGAGAAACTGCCTTGCAGCAGTAGTGAGCAAAAGAGGCTGTGAGCTGTGGCAGAGCCAGAACTCCAGCTTGGATAGAAACAGTGTTTGAGTAACTGGGAGCAAGACTTGGTTGGAGCAGCTGCCTCACTTCTCTCTCCTGAGTGCTTGTGAATGCTGAGTCAGCACTGTGCTGGAAGCTGGTGTGTGCCTGGAAGCTGGTGGTGTGTGCCTGGGAGCTGATGTGTGCCTGGGAGCTGATGGTGTGTGCCTGGGAGGAGGTGGTGGGTTGCGGGGAGGTGGTGGTGTGTGCCTGGGAGCTGGTGTGTGCCTGGGAGCTGGTGGTGTGTGCCTGGGAGCTGGTGTGTGCCTGGGAGCTGATGGTGTGTGCCTGGGAGCTGGTGTGTGCCTGGGAGCTGGTGGTGTGTGCCTGGGAGCTGGTGTGTGCCTGGGCTGTGCCTTGGCACAGCAGAACGCATGGCTTTCCTTGAACCTCTTTTATCCTTTCAGTTTATTCACAGAGCAATCTCCCCATTACCTTAAGTTTTCATGAATGGCTGCTGCACCAGTGCCATCCTCTTCCTCCCTTTCTAACCAACTTTGGAAAGCAAAAGAGGATAGTGTGCAGTGGGGAGACCTTCACCCTGCTGTGCCCTTTAGGCTCTGACATGTTCAGGCAGGGGCCGAGCAAGGAACCTCTTCTGACAAATGATGCCCATACATCATGTCTGGGAGCCCTTCAGGAGGAGGATGTGACCCCACAAACCCTCCAGCCTGCAGATGTTTCCCAAGGTGCGCATTCAAGCTGCTGCTCTTCCTGGTCCCTGCAAACTGTAATGAATCTCTGGTAAGGCCTTTATTTAGCTAAAATAGAAAGAGCACAAACCATCAGGAAATGCCCTATTAATGCACTGGAGATAGAATCAGGCTGGAAAACTCCAGGCTGGACTGTAACAGCACAGCCTGTGATTTAAAACCCATGTGTTCAGCAGGCCAGGAGCCCCAGGCTCTAATCCCAGTGCTGAGCTCCACAACAGAACTTCAGGAAGTGGGGGAGAGGCTTTGTTTAAATTCCCCCATGTTTTTCTGGGCAGGATCCTTTTACCATAGGCATTATTAGTTTAAGAATTGCTTGGTTTCTTGGGGCTTCCAGTTGGTGGAAGGTGTGTGCATTTCCCCAGAAGCCATCAACAGCATGCACCAAAAAAAGGGGCTGGGTTGGTTTTGGTGGTTTGGGTGATTTTGGTTTTTTCTGATTTTTTTCCCTGCTGTGATTAAGAAAGGCTCTTGCTCACCAAGAAGGCATTCGTTAGAGGCGTGCCTGTCCCTCATTAGAGCAAAAAAGCAGTTCATAGGTCTTTTGGGGCTGGCAATAGTAAGACCTTTGAACACAAAGTAAGCTGATCTCTAACAGAACTAAGGATTAGGTCCAAAACTGCAACACATTTCTGGAGCCAGTTACTAGGAAGAAACTGGGAGTTTCATCTCAGGAGCAGGGAACTGGAATGCCAGCTATGATGCAGATTCAGCAGCTGGGCTATTTTTGGCTCGTGAACCACTCTAATGGCTGTTTATTTTTAAGGTCATTTTCTGTTTGCATAGCATGTACACCCTTCTGGTGGGTGGGAGGCATTGTAAAAACAATCACTGCTGCGCAGAGTTAGGAACTGAGCCTGGAGAGGGATGGAAAAAACAGAACTCAGTGTACTTATTGCTTTAAAGACCAAAAACATCTGCTTAGGTCATAAGGTTTGCTGGCCCACTCTAAGCTGTGTCCCAACAGAAAAATACCATTCCAATTAATACAGACTACTGCAGGAGATTGCAAAAGACTTGGGCAAAGTCTGTCAGACGATAACATGGTATAAATAGAAAGGAAGCATCACATTTGATGCCCTTACCTTCAAGCAGTAAATAGAAACCAGAGCAGTCTCCCCACAGCTGAGGAGTCACAACTTGTGCTGGGCTGGCCAGGCCTGGATCCCAGCTCTTGTTAAGACTCTTGTTCAATAATAACACACTTTATTGTCCTGTTTTCCCAGCTCCTTCCTTTTGGCCATATCTTTATTCACACATAGTCAAGTGATACAAATTCACTGGAACAGTAGCAGTTTATAAAAGACAGTAACAATGATTATCTTGAACTGAAATTTAAAAAAACCCATGGCCATCTGTCAAGCAATGCACTGCTTGTAACAGGTCATGGTAAGGAAACATTTTAGAACATTGGCAGTGTATTCTCAGTCATGTTGCTTTTCCAGACCACAAAATACACAATACAAAAATATACTAAAAGCAGTAACGGAGTTTGTAGAAATGTCTGCTGCAAAACAATTGCTGTTGTCTGATTTCCTCTATATTTACTTCCATGCTACATTGTGATAGAATACTTGAATAAACATAGTTTATTTCTAACTGAATTTGAACTTCAACGTTGATCTCAAGTAAACTCTAAGGTCTTTGGCTCCTATCCTGAAGTACATAAAGGACCTTAACTTTGGACTCGTGAGACTGATAAGGCAAGAGGTGAGCCCACAAGTGAGAATCCAATGCCTTGGGCAGCAGCCCAGGAGGGAAGGGGAAGCTGAAGTGCTGTACTTCACAGGATCTTAATTTGGGGCTTTTTCCTGGATTTTTTAAGACTTTTAACAAGTCTTCCCTGGGCTGTCCTTTTACCTGATAGGCTTGAGTTCTTCAAGTTTCTAGTAATCTGGTATAACTGCCTGTGTTTGAGATCTGGGCTCTGCACTTAGTTGAGTGAACTGCAGTACCTCTCTCCCTCCGTATTTCACTGCTCAGTGTAATTTTACCTCTCCCTTTCCCCTCTCCTTCCTCCTCCTGGCCCAGTACCAGTGGCAGGGTCTCTTTCCATATGAGAGAGCTGGATGCTCCAGTGTTTGCTAGGGCTGCTCACACTGAGCCCCACAGAAGCTCCCTGCATCCACAGTACCATTCTCTTAGTGTTTCCAACCTTGAGAGACCCAGGTGTAGACAGGGAAGCCGGTGCTGGCCTTACTGTGCAGGGACGAGCAGCTATTCTCTCGGGCTGGCACGCTTGCAGTGAGAATCTCAAAAGCTCATGGAAAGCAGCATCCAGAGTGCCCCTTGTTGTGACAGAGGAACACACTGCGAGTGTGTTCAACTCCAAGATTTCTTGCTCCTTTTTCTCCCAAGAGCCAATCTCAAACATTTCAAACAAGAAGTTCATACTGCTGTGTTTTAGCAGAGAGGAAGAATAAGGCACCGGAGGGTAAGCTCATTTGGCCAATCCACAGGGCACTGCCCCTGCCCTCAATGTTCTTCACTGGGCTGTTCTCTCTGTGCTCACATTGTATGAGATGTTCTCAGAGCGCTAATGTCACCTCTGCTCAGACACCACATGCAGGGGCCAAGATCCGCCTTCCCAGGCATGGCCTTCAGAGGAAACATGGAGAAGGACACACCTTGGATGCCAGAGATTGGCTTCCCAGTGTCTAAACGTCACTGACTCCCAGGGAGGTCAGCTGTGGAAAGATGACCAGGATACTTCTGAGGTATAAAACTCTGTGTCTGCTGGCCACTGCTCAGCTTTCTCGTCATCAGACTTGTCGCTGTCATCGCCACTGGAGGGTTCGTAGCCCTGGATCGCAGAGCGGATCGGCTCCGTCTGCCTCCGATCTGCCTCTGCCTCCTTCTTCTTGTCTGCCAGCAGCTGCCTGTAGCACAGGTTGCAGACCCTCAGGGGCTTGGGGGACAGCCGGGGCATCAGGAACCTCTGCCTGGAGCAGTCTGCGCACACAACGAAGCCGCACTTGCGGCAGTGGTGCCTGCGGGTGAGCGTGGAGAACTTGGTCTGCGTGCAGCGCATGCAGATGTCCGTCGCCTTGTCTGGGATCCAGGGAGCCGCGTGCTCCGTGCATGGCTGCCGGCCCGTCTTCATCAGCAGGTGCTTGATGCACTCCTCCAGATGGCTGATCCACTCCTTCCTCTCCGTGAGGGAGGCTGCGGAAACCACAAAGGACTTCTTGGAGGTTTTAATCATCCAACGGTTCTTCATCTGCAAGGTGTCTGGCAGCGTCTCCAAAGTGACATCTTCAAGGGGGATGATGTGCTGGGAATTGTACTTCCTTTTGTTGATGACTATGCTGCCATAGACGAGGATGTCGTTGAAAAGGAAAAATATGCGAGGCTTTGGTTTCTTGCGGCATTCTTTGGTTAAAATCCCTTCTCCCAGGAGGACCCTGCCCGGCAAGGCTAAGGGCTGTCCAGAAGCCCCAAAGCAGTTTTCCACAGCAGCAATGCGCTGGCTGTTGATCTCGGTGTTTGCAAGATGGTCCATCATCTCCAGCTCACTCTGAAGAGAGGAAAACAAAGAGGGAAGTGGTGAAACTGCAAACATCTGCACTGGGGTGAAGGTGAGTAGCCAGTTGCACTAATCACGCGTGGGCAATAACTCCACACTCCTTGAGGTGCAAAGTCAAAATCCTTTATTGCGCAGTCCGAATTCCCTAAATGCCCCCACGGAACAGGATATAACATCATGTAAACAGGAAAGATGTTCACCACAGTGTCTCCCTATCACCTGGAGCAGTGCACAGACATTGCCTATTATGGTAACAGGTAAACAATACCCTATAAGGTCACAAACTACAATCTTCACTTCTCACAGGTCCAGCTTTGTCCACAAGCCACAAACCTCTCTCCGCCCATCCCCGGTGACCTGGATACAGTCCCAGGGTCACCTCCGGGCCCAGGAAAGAGGCTCTCTCTCCGGCCTTCCGGGCTTATCTCTCTGTCACCACATAGTGTAACCCAACAGCCAGTGTATGCACAGGTGAGATGTCCTAATGCGATCTGAGGGTACAGGTAATCTCATGAGCACTCCTCACTTTAGTTTGTTACCTTTCTAAATTAAATATTCAAACTTTCTGACCTCACTTTGCAACAGCCCAGGCTATATTGGGATAGTTCAGTTTGCGGCAATGGAAGCCCTTGAAGGCAGAGCCAGGTCTTCCTGGTTGTGCTTTTCACCAGTCTCCATGTGTGCCCTTAGAAGAGAAAGCTGCTTGGTCTGAACCCGATTTTATGCAGATCCATAGATCTGCATAAAAGGGTCTTGAGAGCAAGCCTCCTGTTTCTGACTGCACACCTGCTTTCTCAAGGATTGGTTACAGACACACACACCCCACAGCTCCATTTCGGGCCAGAGGTGAGGCAGGAACAAAACAAAACTCTGTGGTATCACTTGTTCCTGCTGGTCTTCCATGCACGACAAAAACAGTAAAAAAAAAAGAAAAGCAAAAAGCCCTCATGATGTGAATAAAGCCACACAAGCTAAGCCTTTCCTCCATTATCCCAGGGCTGATGGTGCTTCCAAATGCAAGACACATCATTCTGAAAACAGTGTGGTCTTTGCTGAACAGGAAGTGGAATGCAGCATGCTCATCTCTCCCACACCTCTGCACCCTCCTTCTCACACACTCTGGGGCTTTGATAGTGTGCTGCGTTTTTGTTCTAACAGGAAACGCAGGTAAGGGTAACTCTGAAGCGAAAGCAGCTGCTTGCTCTTGGCAGTCTGCAGTAAGGAAGGCGCTCTCTGTAAGATAAAGTTTTCATTGCCCCTTGCAGGCTGGAGGGTGCTGCCCCACGGCCAGCTGGCCATGGGAATGTGAATCATTTCCTCCTGCAATCGAGGTAGCTCAGCCATCACGAGGCACCTCCAAGATCACAGGGACACGTGTTGTTACCCTGGTTGCTGCTAATGGTTCATTGAAGCACTCATGCAGAGCTGCTCTCCACTGTTATCCCTGTGCTCCTTGCCCAGAGTCCCTGCTGCCAAGGAGGCTGGAGGGAAAGGGAAGAGGAGGATGACAATATGTCTGTCCCTGGGAGGAGGGGGGGACATTCTACCCTTGCCCCTCACCCCAAATCACCCCTTTGCTGTGCTGGAAGGGAAACCACAGAGCTGCTGCTGAAGGCTGCTGCACACCGTGTACCTCTCACCTGACCCATCTGGCAGACAGACTGGGCAATTCCTCTGAGTTCCCAGAACTTCCTTCTCTAGGGTGAAAAGGCACAAGGCCAAGGCACAGGTTTAGCCATGGGAGACCTAAATGAAGTGACCTACCCTGCAGAAGTCGCTTTCACTGAGAGGCACTGAATGGTCAGTGGTCCTGAAGAACTGCCTTCCTCGGGGTCCCCCTCAAGCTGCAGGGAAGGATGCGTATCCTCAGGGCCTCAGAGCACTGGAATGCACTGGATGGAGCTGGGCAGTGTTGGGCACATCCACTTGTGTGCATGGGCAATTTTCATTTAACTGAGTGCTCTGGCCAGGCTGCAGCCAGAAGGGGAATCCAGGAGCTGACTCCAGCAGCAGTGGCTGAAATCACACCCCAGCCAACCTGCCACGGCACAGACGTGCAGCAGCTGTGCAAAGAGTTTGTTACTTGTCCTCAGAGAGGAGAGAGGCTCCATTCCCTTTGTGGAGCCCGAGTGGACCTGTGCATGGAGAGGAGATGCCCTGCTCCAATAAGCACCATGTATTTTTACCCTCTCCCTCTTAAATACACTTAAATTAGGCTGAAGAACAAACAGACAGGGCAAACTGTTGTCCACAACTGCACACCAAACTCCCTGACTAGGGTTACCCAGACTCTCACCTATCCTGGGATGTGGTCTCTCCACAAATCCCTGGATGAAGAGTTTCTGTGTGAAAGAGCAAGATGAGCACACAAATAATAAAGGAAAAACTCTAATTACAGTTTGGGATCCTTGGTGTGCAAAGACTGTGAATGCAACAATATACTGTCATGAACTTCTGGCACCAGCAACACTAAATGGGATAAACCAAAGCAGTCCCACCAGTTTCATTTCCTCATGCTTCTGGGTTATGGAGCTCTTAGCTTACTTCTTTTATTTTATGTAGTTTAGAAGCACGGTCCAACTTCTCAAGAACGTATGGTACTTGACATGACTCTATTTCTAGGGATCTCTGCACACCAGATCCCAGTGGAAATGAAAATATTTTGTCACATATAAAGACCATGCCTGCACAGAGCCAGGAAACCGGAGCTCATTTCCAGAGGGGAGTGTAATTTCTGCTGCTGTGAAAACTTTAGCTGTTGCATTGATCTGAGTCCCTGCACAGGCCAGAAAGCTCCAGGACTTACTGCATGGAGCAAAAGGCGAAGGGGCTGGACACAATCCTGCAGTGTGAAAGAAATGAAGGTGAGCTCTCATTACACATCACACTTCTACCTGTAGGTATGTCCTTACTCCTCCACCCTCTGGTTTGCTACCTAGTTAAAATGCCACAAGTTAACCAAAGAAAAGCCAACTCTGTCGTGGGAAAATCTCTGGTAAGACTAAAATTGTTGGCTGTTCTAGCCCAGGGTATTTCCTGAAGGAGTTTTCCCAGGATGCAAAAGCAGAATGTTTTCCTTCCATCTCTCGCCCCTCAGGCATAAGTGACTGGAGAACAGCACATACACATAATAAAAAGTAAAAAAAAAAAAATAGTAGGAGTGGGACTTAAGAGTGCCTACCTGTAGGCTTGGACAACTCATGCTATCCCTTTACGTGCTCCCTGTTCAGGTAGGGGGGGAGAAGCAGCCATCTGAGGGGGTGACTCATCGCATCCCACCACAAGCCAGATCCATCCTGCCCTGAGTTCCACACAGCGCTCGGCTTGACTGACCACATAAAACCCAATTTCATGTTAATACTGTGACTCACTGCAAATAATCCACAGTTTGGCTTTGGAACGCAAGCGCTTTGTGAATCTGGCAAATAAAGATAGCTGCTGAGTGTTACTGTGGTCTCCTTTCCTGGGAGATGAGAGCCTCTCCCTTTGGAACAAAGTGAGGATATGAAGTCTAATCTATTTTATTCATTTAGGTAAATACTTTTTTTCCTGTTTGCTGAAGTTTGCTGTGTCAGGTCAGCAGGGTCACAGTGCTTATTACCAAGTGCTGCATATGCCCATGTACAACATGCAGCAGCTTACCCAGCTGAATGAGGGTGGCAAGATATGCTTTGCTGGTGTGCTACTTTTCACAGAGGTTTCTGGCATGGCGAATTCTGGGGTTGTTTTTTCATCAAGATCTGCTGGTTCTGCATGTGATCAAATACTATGCAGTGAATATGACTGATATTCAAAAGAAAAAAAATACAGCTTGGCACTCCACTCCAGAAGTAAGCACGCCACAACACTTAACAATGAGCACTTGTTCACTTGTGATTATAAACAGCCATGTTGGTGCCTGCCAGGCACAGCATTTCAACTTAAGCTCCCGGGTCAGTGAGTCTGGGGTATGTTTTTCAAGTCTGTATATATCTAAGGCTTAGGTGTACCGATGTAGCGAGCTGTTCTATCTGATCCTTCCGTTCCCGCCATCGGGCAGAACTGACAGCCGTGGTATCCACTGCATACCTCATGCATACCATGCATGGGATGGTTCATGAGTGTCAGCACACCGAGGGCTGCCAGCAGAAAATGCCCCGAGCCTCATCTCTCTGCAGCTTTCCCTGACTCTCTCTTTCTGCTTTGCTCAGAGAAATCTCTCCTGGAGTTAGGGCTGGCATAAGCTCTTGCTCACCAAGGACAGCAAGCAGGATGCAGCTGCCGGAGCAGGCATTTAAGCAGGAAAAACAAAGCTCCCCTCCTTTTACTGCCTGAGGGCATTTCGGCTTGCTTCTCAATCTTCCCCGGCATGCTGTAATTGCTGGGGTAAGGGGGGCAGGTTCTGGCAACCCCCTTCCTGCCATGCTCATGCAAAACTCAATTCAGCACACGTATGTTTTGGGGCTGGCTGTCACAGTAGGTCTTTGAGAATATCACCAGTCCCAGCGGGACATGGACTGACAGCTACCAAGCTTCTCGCCGCTGCTGCTGAGCGCAGGGCCAGAGCAAGGGGACGGCCGGGCAGCGGCTTTTGAGGAGCTCAGAATGATGCTACCAAACCCAGCTGTTGGCAGCCTAGCTCAGTTGTGGCGCTTGCGACTGCCAGCCAGGCTCAGAGGCGCCCAAGCAGCAGAGGAAGGGAAGGAAGGGAGGGAGGAAGGGGGAAAACCACGAAACTCAAGGCAGAGCCTCACCCCCTCCGTCCCCCGCTCCCTGTCCCTGCACTCATCCCGGGCAGCGCACTCCGCCCGCAGCTCCCGCCCCGCTGCTCACCGGACTCGTGACCGACAGACACGGGCTGGCTGGCGAGGGGGGAACCACCGAGGGAAGGACAATTCCCGTCCCTCCCAGTGCCCGAGAGCTCACGTGCCCCTCTGGAACAGGCGCACGGCCCAAGCGCGGCTCCGCCTACAGCTCTGCAACGGGAGCAGTGTCCGGGGCTTTGGTACACGGGCAAAGTTGGTAACTTAAAGAGTGCCTCTAAAAACCCCAACACACCCGCTCCTCTGAGCGGCGCTCGGGCCGCGCATACACTCCGCGGGGCCGCAGGCGGACAGGACACAGCGCGGGGCGGACGGGACACAGCGCGGGCCCCCGGGCGGACAGGACACAGCGCGGGCCGGACAGGACACACGGCGGGACGGACAGGACACACCGCAGGCCC
>VZTE01005381.1:4638668-4657398 GCA_013397775.1 Eulacestoma nigropectus | reverse complement strand
CCCATGGCGGTGTGTGCCCCATGGGGGTCTGTGCCCCATGGCGGGGTGTGCCCATGGCGGTGTGTGCCCATGGGGCTGTGTGCCCCATGGCGGTGTGTGCCCATGGGGGTGCGTGCCCCATGGGGGTGTGTCTCATGGTGGTGTGCACCCCATGCCTGTGTGTGTCCGATGAGTACGTGTGCCCCATGGCCGCATGTATCCCATGGCTGCGTGTGCCCCATGCCTTTGGGTATCCCATGGCTGCCTGTGTCCCATGGCTGCCTGTGCCCCATGGCTGCATGTCCCCAGAGGGCCATGTGTGTGTGCCCGGAGCTGTGTGTGCCCCACAGCTGCTTGTGCCCATGGCCACGTGTGCCCTGCTGACATCCACCACCCTGCTGCACACTCTCCACTTGGCCCCACGAGCATAACTCAAGTGTATTTGTTTTGCTCGCAGTTTTAAGTTTCAAGTTTCATCATCCCTTGCTCCCAGTATACTCTATCAAGCAGAATGGTACACATGGATGACATTCTGTAAAGATGGTTTCAGTGATAAAATACCCCCAGTGTTTTACAGTTAAGGAGAGGGATATAAATAGAACTACACATTACACTGGTCCAAAACAGAAACCAGACCTCTTCCCAAGCTTTGGATCAGGTCTTCTAACCACTTTTGTGATTAGAGTTACAGAACGCTGTGAAAAGAGCAAGCTATCAACACCAAAGTTGGTGTTGCAGGGAAATCCTTTGCATTCCTCTCTCCCAGTCACTCATCCCTCCCGCGTGTCACTGCCAGGAGGGTGGTGGGATGAGTGGGCAGAGGCTGAGAGTGTCCCTCAGCCCTGCTGAAGGTGCTGCAGGGGAGCCAAGCGCTGGCCCTTGCCAGGTGCAGTGACACAACCCCAGGTCTGTGCTGTTCTATAATTCAGGTGCTTGCTCACTTTCTGTAATAGCTTTTCTATTTTTAATGGAAACTGATGGACCTGTCAAGGTATTAGAAATATTTTTTTTCCCAGGTTTTCGTTTTCTTTGGTAATAATAATGTGGGCTGGGAAGCTCGTGGTGCACTTTAGAGTTAAAGTGCTCGGCAGTCATGGGAGTTTCCTCGAGACTCTATTTCTTTACACTTTGTGTCAGATGAGCAGAAAAATGAGGACATGGACTAAGTTCAGTGCGGTACTTGGCAGCCTAGTGGTGTATGAGGGTTACAGAGAGAGCCATCAGGCTGTTGACAAACCCCTGAAAACCTGGGAGGAGAGAGCTCAGCACAGAGGGGAGGCTGCTGGGCTGAACAGACTCAGGTTATCATTATCATTTAGTTTGTGGTCTATTCAGGCCTCCTGCCTTTTCTGTGAGAGAGCAGGACTGGTCTGTTGGTGGAAGGAGCGTGGTCTGCCTTTGCAGACTGGTTCTCACAACTGGGAGCTGGTTTGTGTTGAGCCTGGACACCAGCTGTCTCTGTCCTGGCTGCCTTGGGAGCAGTCTGCTAACTCTGGGGAGATCTGCCCAGCTTAGAAATTAATTCTCTACAGAATGCTGGGGTTTTTTTAACGCGCTCTAACTGTAAATATCTGTAAACTATAAATAGACAAAGCACTGAACTAAATATGCCAGAGTTTGTCTTAGCTGTCAGACTAATTCAGATCTAACCAGCCACAGATTAATACTCTGAAACTGTTTTTTTTAACTCCTATGTGCTAAAATTATTCTGAATTTGCTCTCATGTTATCCTAATCATAGTATTTATTACTGACATGTAATATTTAGTTTATTTTTCTTGTTGTTTCTCAGTATGCTTACCTGGACAACACATCAGCCAAACACAGCACTGGGATTTGAAGGTTTTTTCGTTGTCCCTGTTCAGTCAGAAGTGGAGGTGTGTTCAGGCAACTGTTGCACAAGGCAAGGGAAGCCCCAACATACACTTTGGGCTTACAGTCAGTATTGAGCAGTTGCAATTGAGAGCTGACTTTCTGTTGGTATTTTGTTTGTTTGTTTTGGAAGCTCTTACATACTTGTTTGAATTCCTTACTGAGATGCAAACTCGGAGTTTCACCAGTAATCTTAGGAGCTATTTGATAGGCAGGCTCAGGAGCTCTGTTTTTCCTGGCTGTAAACCCAAACATTTGTGGGACCACTTGAAAAAGCTGCAGCCCAACTTAGCAGCTTTTAATGCAACTAGAGCAAGGTGAATCTGATTGCCCCTGGCATTTTCTCCAAAGCCACTTGTTTCTCAGCAGCAGAAATATCTTGCCCAATTGGGATGCAATAATTTCAAAGCAAGTAAAGGAAACTGCAGCTGCTCAGCTGAGTCAGCCAAAGGTAAGCTCTGCAGGGGAGAAAATGTTTTTTTATTATCTTTTAGTGGCAAAATTACTACAACAGCCCGCAGGAAAAGATTAGATTATAATAGTAACAAAAACATCTGTTAAATTCTCAGCTCAGTGTATGTTTAGTGCATGTTTGAAAAAGAAGAAAAAACAACCCAGGCATTTGATAAAATTCTTTTGAAAAAAAATCAATATTTAGATTCCGTTTGGGCTGTTAGGAACCCACTGTGATCATAGGATAGACAGTGGTTTTAACTAATTGACTACATGGGACATTTCATCAGTGGACAAGACAGCATTTAGCAATGGAGATTTTATTGAACTGAGCTTGGAATACTGTGACTTAACGAAGGAATAAGACAACTTGTGTTCATCATACAGGTTACTTGTAGGGATGAATGACCTCTGTCCTGAGTGAGAGTGTGGTGTATGTGGGGGATGAATGTTTGTCTGATCTGGCTCCAGGGGGATTCAGCTAATCAGCCTCTTCTAGAAATGTGTGATTTGCCATGATTGATTTGTGTCTCTGAAGCCCTACCAGTTTCATCTGCCTGCTTTAGAAATTAGTTGTTCCCAGTCTGACAGTTCAGAAATCAGATTCCTGCTCATCTCTGTCAGTACAGACTGAAACTTCAGAGTGCCAGTTTCCAGATTCTCACCAGTCCACATACCTTGAGACTGCTGCCCAGCAAACCTGTTTCAGAGGGTGCTTGTGTCTTTGGGGCATCTCTCAACCCTCATGCAGGAAATTACCCACTTCTTGAGTGGCCCTGGGAGCCTGGCTGCAAAATGATTTTCTGACTGATGAAAGTATTCCTGAAAGCAACCTTTGCTTGCTCCTCTGCCTTTTGCATAAAGCAATACTCAGTCAATGAGATCTTGTTTTTTACAGAGGCATTGCTGTGCTTTGCATGTGTGCGCCACTTTATTCTCAGGATCCTGAAGTGCAGCATAAATTCTAATAACTGTGTGAGGGTTTGTACCCTCCTCACAGTGAGTTCCGTGCTTGGAGAGTTATATTTGGTCACATGGTGCTTGGTCACCGACATAGAACAGTGGGTTATTTGGCTGTTGTCTTTAGTAGCAACAGGCTCTGGCTTTGAGTGAATCGCTTGGGAGCTGAGGAACATCCCCCAGAGCTCCTGACTCACAGCCCCGTGTGCCTCACCACAGGGCCATGTCCCGGCGGTGACCCTTACAAAAGCTGTTGTGTGCAAGGACCGCAAAACCTCTCACATCAGCAGATTCTAAAGTTACAAGTTTGTTTCGGTGTTTGCTGCACCCTTCCCTGCTCAGACCTCGTCCCAGCTCCCGGGTCACATGAGTACGGTTCTGTAGAGTTGGAACTTCATTCTTGAATAATCAATAATGATCAATAATTTCTGAATGGATCAAGTGGGTTGGTTGTGATGAGTCTCCAGGCTGCACCCAAGAACTACCCAGTGCAGGGACTCACAAAAGGGGAAGCTCAGAATTTTGAGCTCTCCCAAGGAGCAGGATGGGTGAGCACACACTGACAAACAAGCAGGAGCTCTGACATGCTGCCAGACCACTGTTTCTGAGTAGTGTTCTCCAGTAGTGGGAACAGGCTTGAGTTGAAATACAGAAGGTGAAGGTGAGAAAAAGCTGAGGTAAGAGAATATAAAATGCCAGAACTGTGAGGAGGTGCAGGTGTTCAGTGCAGAAAGGGATGTAATATTAGAACAAAATATATGAAATTAATGTGGAAAAAAAGAGGTGTGTGTAAAAGAGCTGCTGAATGCATTTTGCAGCATGCTGTGGGAGAGTGCTGGACCCTTCTGAGCTCAGCCTTCCTTCAGAATGCACAGTTCTGTGCATGTTCTTCTGAACGCTTTTCCTACTGTTGCTATTCTGTCTGAACAGTAATCTCACATTCAGTGTGCTTTTATTGCACAAGATGAATCATGGTGAACAAATAACTGGTGAACAAGTGTTTCAAACACTAAACTGAGGTGGATTAGCCATTTCAAATATTGAAATAGGGAAAAAGCATGGGGAACAAGAGTGGGTAATCCCTGGTTAATGCAAAAAGATGTAAATGACTGATGGACTGATTAATCAAAGACAAATAAAAGAGTTTCATTCCTGAACCCTGCTTTGCCTATGGATATAGCTTCTATTTATGTGAAGAACATGCTTTGGTTTCTTTGCTTTGTAACTGCTACCCAGGCTGAACGTGTGTCGTGCTCAGAAAGGAAAAATCCTCGCTTTGTAAGGGACCTTGCCCACATCAGTGCCTTTTGTGCAGGAAGGCATCTGCTGCCATTGCCTGGGGATGTTTCATGCATTGAGTGCATGTGCAGAGAGCTCTGTGAAAGGGGAGCAAGAAAGGAAATCTTTGTTTCCTTTTTTGATCTTCAAATATAAGAGAAAACAGCCAGGTGGTCTGTTTTTTCCAAGGTGTTCTGCTGACATAGTGGAAACCAAGAGAGCAAACCTCAGCTTGGCTGAGATCCCCATCCATGGCCATGCTGGATCTTTAAATGGAAAAGTGCTGATCTGAATGAGGAATTGGAGATTTCTTCTGAAGTAGAAGAGGTTTATTGGCTTTTGGAGATTGTGTTGCTGCCTGGGCTGTGCAGGATGTGTAAGATGTGACACAGAGGATGTGTGAAGGATCACACCTTAATTTGTGAAGGGCAAAAATCATTGTCTGGTTGAGAAACCAGAGGGATGTTGTGTAATAGGAGGTGTGTGGTTGCTGTTGAGGGACATCTGAAGGAGGAGTTGAGGATTCTGCTCTGTACTTCAGCTCAAGCTGTGCAGAAATTGTCCATGTCGAGGTGGTGCCATCTTGCCTTTTTGGGAGAGTTTTTCAAGAGTTAATGTTTTCCTGAGATTCCTCTCTTACTGGTGTACCGAAATGCAGGAAGCTCTGGTTTTTGTTTTCTTTTTCTTTCCTTTTTCTTTGTTTTATCTGTTCTCAGAATGAAATATTTAATCTCTAACCTCACCCCTGAAGAGCAGCTGGGGGGAAGCAGGAGAACGCACTGCAGGTTGGCTCTGTACCATTTGTGTTGTTTGATTTCATTAGCTTGAGAGCCCTCACAAACACCTCAGGCCATGCACCTCCTCGTGGACCCAACTTGGGAGAATCTCTTGCCGCTACCGCATGCATTAGCCTTCATTAATACAATTAGCATAATAGCGATTAGGATTCATTATTCCCAACAAAAAGATAAAGCCTGTAACATGTATCTCTGAATCAAATTCTCAGCTCCTTGTCTTGGGATTGCTTTATTTTGGAGTTGTTTGCTGTTTATATCCTTCCATCTTCTAGAAAAAAAAGAAAGCCACTTAATTGTAAAACTGTTTGGGTCAAAGAAATGCCCCGAGATGATCTTTCACGCACACTAAATAGGCAAAGTGATCTATGAGACCCACACAGCTCACACAGCCACTCAACAGTCGAAACTGCAAACTTCATCTTCTTCAAGCACAAAAGCTACTTAGTTTCCCCATGTTGAAGACTTTTTATAATAGCAATAAGACAACTCTAGAGAGAACCATCTAATATTAACTCCAGGGAGTAATCATCTAATCACAATCTGGGGGTGATTTGAAGCACTCATCTGGACCAAATGCCTCACAACACCCCAGGAGTGGTTTTATTGCATGATAGCAGTACCCCATTGAGCCTTATTGCTTAATTAAAAACAAATTCCCAAGTAATTTTTTTGCCTTTCCATAAAAACACAGTAGTACATAGCATGTATAAAACATCCATTAAATGACGGTAGATGCAAATTTACATTGTGAGATACAATCCGTTTCTTTACCACTTGGGGTTGAAGTTAAATGTAAAACCATTTCCTATAATCTGTGCACTGCTGTGTTTAGAGAGGAATAAATATGGGAAAGAGAGGTTCATTGTAGGATGCCTTGTTTTTATTAAGTGATATGTTTGGTCCCTTACAAAGGAATTCAAATTCTCATCCATCTTGCAGACACAGGAGTCAGTCATCAGTGTGGCCTTTTCTGCTTCCTCCTGGAGATTTCAGGGCAGCCCGTCACAGGAATCCTGTCCTGTCTGGGGTTGCCGTGGCTCTCTGAGCAGAGGGAGCACGAGCAGTGCTGGTGCTGTGCTTGGGACCATGCAGCACACTGAGCAGGTGGTGCCCACCTGTCCTTTGTGGGTTCTGCAGTCTAACAGGGATTGAGCCTGGTAGGTTCATCCACTTCTGGTGGTGCTGCCCTCAGCTGACCTCAGCCTGCACTGGCTGTGGCTGAGCTGTCTCCAGGTCCTGCAGTTTCACTGGGAAAGCTGCTACAGCTGTGGCTGCTCTGCGAGGGACCAGACTGCAAAGGGGAAGAGTGCAAAAGTCTTTTTAGTTTCTGTAGAGTAATGCCTGGGCTCCCTTACACCTCTACAGACTGCTTTCATAGCCCCAGTGACTCTGAGTTTGTTTACATGTGAAAGGAATAGGATGAATGTGTCCTTACAAGCAGAGCGTGAGAATCTGCTTGTAGATAGGGCCAGGGACTTACAGATAGGGAAGTAATGAAGAAACCATCAGTTCTAGAAAATGTTACTATTGACACAGGCTGCTGCTCAGCCAAGGCCGTGTTCAATTCCTGAACTTACAGACAAAGAACAAAGGCTTAATACAATTATGAATAGTGTTTTGTTATAAAAGAGAAAATAAAGGCTAGTGCATATTAGAGGGGGGCATGGAGTAGGCAATTCGGGGAGTCTGTACCTTCTGAGTACCTTGGCCAGTGGGGAAAGGAACAGGGTGATGCAGCCAGGAACTTAGGATAAAAAGGGGGCTGTGTTCCCCAATAATTTGAGACCCCATGGGAAATGCCCCATGGCCTCTCCCTTTGTTTGAATAAAGTTACAGGACTCCTCTGTCTCCTTTTTGGACATGAACCTCTGGTGCTGTGAGTTTTTCCGCACACATGTTACAAGCAGAGGAAGCAAATCCAAGTTTTTAAATGTTTATCTGAAAATCATACAGGGAGTGATGGAGCCACTGCTCAGAAGTCCTGGCTGCCAAAGCTGTAATTGGGCTTTCGGCCACAGCACTGAAGTAAATGGGGGCAAAAAGGGTTAATATGACATTTTCTTCAGATTTGTTGCTCGGGTTGCCTTTAATTGATGGAGATAATCTTGCAAGTACTATTTTTAAAATAAAAGCTGAGAATTAGTAGTAACTATTACTCTGGTTGTTCCAGATGCTGGAGCCTTCTTGTGATATCTACAAGCTCAGGACAGAGGATGACACTTGTGTCAGTCTCTCCTATTGTGGGCCCCACTCAGTGTTGCGCACATCCTTCTGGTTTTCCCTATCAAACGGTGGTTCCCCAAGGAAGCCATGTGTGAGCATCTACTGCTGATCGGTTGCAGCATTTGGGGTTGTAAAGGCAGCGTGCTTTATCCTGTACTTAGATTCTGTAAAAAATAATATTGAGGGTTCTTTTTTTGTGAACGCTTTGGGAGAATGCTTTGCTAACTTCGTTTTTAATGTCCCGTTATAGAGATGTTAAATGTTGTGGTGGAGGATTTGTTATAAAGAGGTTACGGCATTGTACTGAGAAACTGGGTGAGAGTAAACTATTGCCTGTTTCTGCTGCCTGAGAATGGTCTGAAGGAGCAGCTAAAAGAATAATTCAACCTGTATGTTTAAAACAGTTCTGTACTAACCTGGGACACAGCCAGGTTAGGAAAGGACATGAAAGAATCTGACAGTGTTCTTGAACAATAAACATTTTTACCTGAAAGATCTCCACTGGCATTATTAGGAATGTCATTATCTTGCTTTGATCTCACTCTCTAGGACTGGCTGCTCATACAGCTGACACAGAGCAAGCAGCCAACAAAGGCAAGCCCTAATGGACTTTAATACCATTAGTGAAGAGTTTCTCTTCCTATCAGACGTGTCATTTTACAAAGGCCCCTTTCATCTTAATGTGCCTGGTGGAGGTGGCTGGCAGCAGTGGGACCAGCACAGCCCTTGGCTAAGGGCAGGGTTTAGCAGTGGCTCTCACTTGTCCAGCCCTGACCCCCCTGTCCAGCCCAGGGTGGAGCTGCTGCTACAGCCTGGATGCTGGGCAGGGGATGGTTCTGCTTGAAAACCTACTTGTGAAAAAACCCCAAACAGACAGTGGGAGATACCCTACCATGGCTGGGTTTTAGGTGTTTTTTGGTTTTGTTTTGATTTGGTTTGGGTTTTTTTTGCAAGTAGGTTTTGAAGCAGAACTGGGGGTTTATTGGCCTGCTGGGGTGGGCAAAGGCACACATTGGTCATGTCAAATACCTGCCTTACTGTGACTGCAGCAATGCTGAAAGGTTGGCAGAGCACAGACCTAGCCTGTTCTGCCATCTGAGCACATGCTTTAGGACACAGAATAAAAATGATGTTATATCTGCCTTTAATTAAGATGGGGAGTTTGGAGCCTTTTGTTGATGGTTCTGGGATATTTGACTCCCTTGAAGCGTATATCCTTCCACTGAGGAAATGAAAAGTGTGATATTTTAGCCATTGGAAATGCCTGGCTTAGTTTGGTTCTGTTTCCTGATTTCATTTTGACATGGCAGGCAATTCAGAAAATATATTTGCAGCAAGGAAAATGGAGTTGTTATGGAAACATCTGAGCGAGGCAGCTGACACGGGGTAAAGCAGGCACCAGATTCGCTGTACACACAGACACACTAAAACAGCAAGTTCATGTAAGGTAAGGGAGCAGTTTCTAGGCAGTGTCTGCTTCATGGGTGGGTTTTCTGGCACAGGAGGGAAAAAACCCCACTTTAAAACTGTGAGCATGTGGCTCCATCTTCTGGTGCCAAAGCAAAGTGTGTTGCTCTGGTTATAGACAGAGGTGAGATTTCTGTATCATTTTTATGTTAGCTTCTACAAAAGCAACAACAAACCCAGCAGCAACAATAATAAGAATAAATTAAAATACCTGTGCCCCAGAGCCAAGCTACGAGTTATTAGTGTAGTTTTCCTGAAGCTACAAACCATTCTGCTGCATGGGAAGAAAAGTGCCTTTTGAAACATTCTCTTAGATGTTTAGCCCCCAAAGTGGCTTGTCTTCTAAAGCATGACAGTGCTCTCCTGTGTGAAAACAGTGTTTGCTCAGTGTGCGCTCTCCCAGTGAAGCCTCGTGCCTGTGTAGGTGCTGTTCCTGTCTCCTGCTCATGGCTGTAGGATGTATTTCTTTGTTTCCCTCGGCAACCTCATCTTTGGCAAAGCAGCTAAAATTCATGATGCATCCTCAAGGAAATGCTGCCTGGGTCGAAGCAGGAATGAATGGCTCTTGGAGGTAGACTGCCAGAAGTCAAAAGAAAATAAAGCTGTTTTATTACTTCACTAAACAGTGAATGTTGTTACAGCACATATTGCGCATGCTTAATTGAGCTTGATTACTCAGTCTGTTCACCTTAGTAACTCATTTTGGCTTAATCAGAAGTAAGTCGTTGTTCAAAACCAAGAGGTGTTATCACTTGCTGGGTAAACCTTGTGTTTTCTAAACAATCCTAAAGAATTGCCCCAACTTTGTTTCTTTGGAAAAACACCCAACACAACAAATCAGAACAAAGGGTAATTAATTATCTTGTGGTGGTTCTGTCCTAAAGCTGTTGTTTGCAAGTCATTGCAAATAGGAGGCACTGCTCTATAAATATAAAATTAAAAATACGGACCATGTGTTTTACTTGGTTTAATTCTGTGTACACATGTAAGTATGTTCTTTTTTTTCCCCTGGATAGTGAGCCTAGGATAAAAGGACCCCAAATTCTTTGTATAAAGCACTAGTTTTCAGCCCAAAGTACTTCATGGCTGAACTGTGACAGTGAAGGTGAGGGAATATGAATTTAATGGCCCCAGTGCTTCTGCTTGTACTTGTGCCACTCTAAGAGCACTAATGAGTGATGAGTTATTTGCATGCAGCATTTGTCCATGGGGAGGGTTGTGTGGACACCTGCTTGGAAAGAGTGCATTCCTGTATGGCAGGGAATCATATCGCAAAAATCATTCCTGAAGTAAGCACTAACCAAGGCTTCCCATCACAGCCTCAGCAGCAAGGCTGTGGATCAAAATGAGGTGGAACCAGCCTTTACTCTTCGCTGTGGTGCTTTTAAGGCCCCACACAGAGCGAAGCATCTTAAATGGCCACAGACTGTGCGGATAAAATACAATTGCAACCTCCATAGCTGGCATTTAGTGTTTCTAACCTGTCCCTGAGGCTGGGGTACATTGCACTTCCCCTTGGCACTACCTGAGGTTTTCTCTTGAAGCTGCCTCCAATTCCTACAATCTTTTTTCCCCTTCTCCCTGTATTTAACCTTCAGCTTCCTCCCGTTTAATTGGTGATTCCAAGGTCTAATTTCTAGGGTCTCTGTGTCTCTCCATATCCTGTGGATTATTCAAAAGGGATCTACTCACCTTTCTGAAAGATGCCACAAGGGTAGCACCTTTCACTGACACTACCAGTAAATAAATACTACAGACCTCTTTTATTAGGAAGTACAAGCCCACAACAAATCCTGCCCGGTGTTTGATAAATCAGATCTTTTGCAGACATCTGGAGATTGCGTTTGCAAATCCCCAGCCAGCTTGTTTTGTAGTCATTGTTACCATAATTCAGGTTAATGTTGTTGCCACTTTTTACTTGCTAAAACACATGTGGTGCTTTATTGCTTAAGAAAAAAAAAGTGGCTGCCTTGGAACAGAAGTTCTTTTAAAACCCTTCCTGAAAGTTTGCTGTTTGGAGAAACAAATGTCAAATCAATTGTCCTATCTTTGAATTGTTATTCTGAAAATGCAAGCTGTGAAAAGAGATTGCTTGGGTTCTGTGATGGGGAGAGTGTAAGAACCTAGATTGAGAATTATGTACCAACAGAGACCTAAAATAACAAGTGGAACAAGTAAACTTTTAGCTTTTCCTGTAAAGATTTGCTTTAAAAATATTAGATCCCAAGCGAGACTGCTCATGCCAAGTTTTAAATCTCATTTGAATTTTTATAGCTGTTATAATCTCTGATATATAACCTTGGAAATAGGGTCTCGTAACAGAAATGCCGAGTCCCTTGACTATTGCCTCGCAAAAAGAGTTGCTGTAATAGGCTGCAATTCTAAGACAAGTTTCCAAGGCTGGCTTATGTCTGCACATCATCATTTAAATGGGTCTAAGCTGGGCTCTTCACATTATTTGAGGTTATTTGCGTGTACGTGATCAGCTGTGTGCAGCTGTTCCAGTAATGTCAGCCTTCCAAGTAGAACAGGCACAACCCAGCACATCCTTATCCACGGAAATGTTGCCACAGGGAGAGGCTTGGAGCTTGGACATGCTGTCAGCAAAAGTAAAGAAAAGCTTATTTTCTGTTTTGCTATCCTCATTCCTCTGTATTTCTGCCCAGAAGAAATGGAATTTCCCAAGGAGCCAGAAGGATTCCACATGCCAGTGCTCTTTTCCCTCTCATTATCATACGCTTGCAATCAAACTCTAATTTTTGAAATAAAAAACCTGCAGGATTCTTTATTGGGACTATTAAACCTTCAATCTTCATTATTTAGGATGGCTACTTACCTTTTACTCAATGAAGCCATAATGCAACTGCTCCTATAAAAACTATGGAAATGGCTACTGTGGCAGTGAGTAGATTTTCCTCCGTGTAAAATAATCTTCTGTGAGTAAGACATAACTATCATTCACATTAATTAGGCAGCCATATAATGGGGTGTTCAATAGCTATTACATCATTTAAATTCTTCAGTGAGCACCTCAGCCACCCAAGAACTATCCAGCTGAACATTTTTGAGTCCCTAATTTTGAAATAATCCTGTAGAGGAAGAATATGCATGGCAGAGTGTTGCAGACAATTTCACCAAGAAAAAAATTAATTTTATTCAGATTTATGGAATTATTTTAACATTTACAAGAAGTGCATAATCCTATTCTTCCCTCCCTCCCACAGTAATGGTGCTATAAAGTGGAGTCTATTTTGGGGCCGCACTGTGTGTACACCAGGGAATGTCCACGGAGCTTGTAGTCAGAGGCCAGTGGTGGCAGCTGGGCACACACACACAACAAGCACATTTCCCTAAACACTCTGTTATAAACCTGGGGCCCTGGAGCCATGAGGCTCAGCTGAAAAGCCATTACCCACAGAAAAGTGAGTGCAGTCATGCTGGAGGCTTTGGTTTTTACGTCTTTTGCCCTTAACAATCATATGAGCCCTTAAGCATTTATAATCAACTTTGGTTATTGATTTAAAAATTTTGAGGTGAAGCTGAAGTCCTTTGATTTGAATATTATAATTAATGTTCTAACTATGTTATTATATATTTTTGTACCTGTTAAGATTAGTTCCTCAGTCAAAAGTAGGTACATATGCCATGAGAGTAGAAGCTTATTCTGAGATTTGAAAGAAATAAGGCTGAATTGATTAACTAATACAGCAGGAAGAGGTTTCTATTGACAGACCTGTATGCAGATCTTTAACATGCTGTTCAGATGCCTAGACATGGGAATGGTTATTAGAAGATTGGTCAGTGGCTGAAAGTATACGAAGGTGAGGATTTGTTATGGGGAATGGACACATGGAACTGTTCTGGTAAGGGGCTGAGGGATTGCCCTGTTCAGACAAAATCAGGACCACTCTGGTTTTGAGAAAATACTGCTGCTGTTTCCTGAAAGCATGGTCTGGATGAGAATTTTATGCTCTCTCTTACACTTCTCTAAAACACTGGTTGAATTGAATATATAGAGTTAACATCAGCTACGTGCTGCTGTTATTTCAGTGATTTAATGAGTTTGTCAGAGTCACAGACGGTTTGTGAGGGTTTCCACTGTATTGCTGTCTAACCCATTTTTTAGAGGAAACCTCCCTCAAAGAGAATATTCCATGTGTTCTCTTGGTTGTGAATTGGAATTTCAAGCATTTCCTACAATTAATTATTTTGAGGTTTCAAACAGAAATTATGGGATTTTTGTTTTTCTATTCTTGCTTAAGTGTTCAAAATTCAGTAACTGAATTGCTTACAATTGTTTTAGTTCATATTAGTTATAAATATACATACACAGTAATAGGAAAGCAGAAATGTGTGTAAGGTAGTGAGACACTGCTCGCTGCTGTTCATTATTCCCTGGTTAGTGAGAGTTTAGGTGTAAAAATCATTACAAGAAATGTGTCTCTGCTGAGTGCAATCCAGAGTTGGAACATATGAAGGACAAAGCGTATTAGAGGCAGCTGTGATTAGCTCTCTAATTTTCCAATATTAAATCCATTAAGTATTTACTGTCTCAGCCAATGAAGAGGTGGGGAATGGCCATGAATGGGCAGTGGAGGACAGGTGAGCCGTCATTTTCATGTTTCCCAGTTTCTATGGAAGTTCCTTGACAAGCCCTGGGGAGTTTAATGTGTTCTAGGGAAAGTGACCACAGAGCCCTGCACAGAGCCCATCCCAGGTGGGATGGGGGCTGGTTGATTTGCTGGGGGTGGGCAGTGATCCCAGCTCTCTGGTGTGATTCAGCTGCAGGTGAGTTATGGGGCTGTTTGGAACACCTGGAGGCATTGCAAAAAGGCCTCTCAGGTGATTTACGAGCTGCAGTAAAGGATCCTGAATGCCTGGGCTGTTCAGCTCGTTACTGTTTATTTGTCACCTGTCTCTCTGTGCCACTAGCCTGGGATTACTTTGGGGAGCCCTTTGACATCTCTTGGGCACTCTTCACTGTAAATAACGAAAGCACTGCTTTTACCAGGGCACTGCCAGGCAGTGTTTGTTTCTGTGGTTGCTGAAACAGTTTAAAAAATGGAAGTGCCAGTAGCTATGGGAAGTTGTATCGTGCTCATCTATGTGTCCATATGGTAGAACATGTTATGTCCTTCACAGCACAATGAGACATGATTGTGCCTAATTCCAATTTGTATGGCAACCCCATTAATGTCTCTTTAAGCCGTCCATTAAGGGCCCTTAATTAATTAACTGGACTATGCCAATAAAGTTCCATTAGCTTCCTCCTATTAATTTAATATTATAGGCATTTAACAGATGTCTTAATTAGATGTTACACTGAAGGCTATGAGCAAAATTAAAACTAGGTCATTGTCCTGAAAGGAAAGTTTCTGCTATGATTTATGCTTTCTACAGCTTTGTTTGTTTTTCCCTCTGATCTCTTACAGGAAACTGAGAGATTTAATTTTAGAGAATGTTGAAAGGAGTAATGGGTACAAGGTAGAATAACTTATGTCTAACATCTTTAACACATATTGTTCTTACTTCACAGATAAAAATTCTCATTGGTGTGAAATGACTACTTCCCCATATAAAGTATCTATCTCTAGCAAAAACCACCGTTTTCCCCATCTCAAGGGCAATACTTCATATAATTGCAACAAAGATTTTTATTTCTGCACCAAGTGGGAGCTTTGGAGGCCATTAAGTGTGTAGGACTGGGGGTGGAGGTGGTGATGAGCTCTGGCTCTCTCCTGGCTCCTGTGCCTTGCAGTGCAGGGAAGAGCTCCGACTGCCCTTCCAACCACAGTTACTCGGCTTTGGGGTGTGATTATGTGAGGAACAGCTGTGTTCTCTTTAAAGAAATGACCCTGGTTGGCTACAAATGCTTGAATGGTGACAGAGAAAAACTTTTCCTAGGTACAAGTCTTTCATTTGATATTGAAATTGATTAAAAGCTTCTGGAAATTACGCTTATAACAAAACCACCACAGAAGCACTTTTGTAACAGAAAAATGTTAAGCGATCTAAATACAGGGGTCACTTCCACCTCCCAAACACGTCAAACCTGCCTTGCCAATGAGAGATTGTAATCTGGGCAATCAAAAATGAAGTATAAAGTAAAAAATATAAATGGGGCTAAGGATACATGAAGCACAATAGCTCTGTGGACAGAGGTTAAACATTCATAAGGCAATTCTGTAGCTAACTGAAATACAAGATTGAATGGGGGTCACCTCCATCAGTGAATTTCTAGCTTCAAGTGCTTCCCTCTTATGTGCTGTGCTGTGTTCCCTGCACTCTGCCATGAAAATGTGTATTTATTGATACAGACATACCTGACTTAACCTGAAAGTAGCAGGGTGTTAGTGAGCACTGGGGGGCAGATGGCTTGCAGGGCTGCAGGACACGTTTGGTACGGTTACATTACACACACCTGGTATCTGTAACAGTATCAACCCCAGGGAAGGAGACACTCAAGGTAAAACCTGTCAGCTGAAACAATTTGCTTGCACGTGCCTGCAGCAGGCAAAGATGCTGATGCTGGCCCAGGCACAATGATTATAAAGAGCAGCTGTCATCACCTGCAGCCTCACTGCCAGCACAGAACAGGCAGCTAAAGCCCAATTTATACAGAAGGCAACAGTAACATTTATTACAGAGTCACAAAATCTAATTTTCACTGTACAAATTTACAATTATAAACTGAAACAGAACTCAGGTAATTAATACTAATCATATAACTTTAATAGAAGCCAGACTATTATATACAAATAACAAAACAGATACAACCAATTTCAATAGTCTGAGACTGCTTAGAGACAGCAGATACTGCTCATTCTTCAATAAGAAGAAATGCTTTATAAATATTTCACATGGCTGTTGCTTTTTCCATCTGCCAGAAACACTGTTCTTTGAACTGCAGGAAAACAGCAGACATTTCTGTGAATGCTTCTGACTTTCCATGAAATCACAGGTCAATAGTTCCTTTCAACTTGAATTTTTTTGCAGATCGCTCACTTGCTCTGAGCAGGAACTTGCTTCCATAGATGTAGGAAATGAATCCATCAAGCTCCAAGCTAAATACGTTGTTAAGTTTGGGAACAACTGAAAAGGCAAAAAGACACAAACTGACCAAAGTGGGCTAATGTAAATTTCTGTTATGGAAATACACTGACCTACCAGGAGGTGTTATTCACCTGTAGATTTGAGCCTTCACACATTTCAAGGTTTGTATACTTTATGAGGAGAAAAAGAATAACCCAAGCCTCCAAATTTAACTGGAATTACCAAAGTTAGTCCTCTTACAGGAGCATACAGTTAAGTGTTGCACTTTTTAAAAACTGCTCATTTCTAATGAGATGTGTTTTTGGTAAGATATTGGGTTTGGCTGTTGGGTGGTGACTTCTGCCACTCTATGCAAAGAGCCAAAAGCACTGATACTAGCCAATGCACTCAGAGGTACAAAATGAAGAGTGTGTTCAAGAATTTTTTTATGATTCAAGTAGTGAAAAGAACTGAAAAAAAATGTCTAATATACCTTTTAACTTGTCCTCTTTAGTGATAATTTTGAAGACGTGCTTAAATTCCTGTAGAATGATTCCTGTTATCCCAACATAAGAGGGGCACTTTGATTTTGTAACTGCAAGAACAGAAGTATGTATTAGAAAATTTCAGATGGAGTTTATTTGCTCTTCTCCTGTTGCCTCATGATTTTAAAAATCAGTTTGCAATATTCTGAAATAATGCAGTTACAGTAATCACTAGTAAAATGTGCAGTTAACCTTTGCAACCAACAACATGATTCTGAAGAGCAGTTGTAAAGTAATTAGCATTTTAAGGAGAGAAAGAATCCATCAACATACTACTATGTGATTCTAGAGTTAATGATACTGAAAGGAATTTAAAAATAAGCACCTGAACTACAGGAGCATCTCCTTAATTTCAGATGTTATACAAGCAAACAAACAGAATACCTGTAACAATGGCTCCGTGGAGATCAGCTTTTAGCAGCTTGCCCTGAATCATGTGGGGTTGCCTTGAAGAAGAGAACGGGATCAAAGAGGAGGGGAAAAAAATGATATGAACTGTCAGGTTTACAAAATGTCACCAGGACTATTGTAATCATGGTCAAAGCTTACAGAAGTAGTACTTATCAATTAACTAGAGAGTTTCAAGCAGTAACTCAATAAAACTGGAAGTACCTACTGTATAAAACCCAGACTAAATTTAATATATGTCAACGTACGCATCGGGTTTGAGTCCATGGCACAGGTCCCTGATGTACTGTTTCCAGAGCTCATGGAGTGGGAGGAAGATGGCGTACCTGCAGAAAAAAAATAAAAAGTATTCAACAAAACTTAGTTACTATAAAATCCATTGGTTGATTACTGAAGTAGTCTGTATTTCCACAGAGTTAAGACTGACCTTTGTAAGTTACATAACCTTAAGCTACCCTGCAAGGTGACCCACTGCAAACAGCTGGTTTACTTTATAAAACAAGCACAAAGTATGCTCCTCTCCACCAACCCAAAACAGTCATGTGTTTTAGGGAATCAGGCTAAGACTGAAGAGATTTCTACTTTTTTTCCTACTCTTTTATCTCCCTGCTTACTCTGTTAGCAAAGCAGGGGCTTCATTCAACATGATCAATTCAAGGGACCTCAAGTAGCCTTTTGACTCTCTGGTCACAGACAGTCCAACTTTAAAAACTGAAACCAGAGGTGATTGTGTATGGGTTCGATTTCTTGTCATATTTAGGTACACAAAATGAAATGAACAGAAATGAATCTTGCACCTATACAGACAAGAGAACTCTTTTCTCCTGGTGAAATGCCCCAAGTAGTGTGACTTTACATATTGAAGGGTTCCTATCCACATGCATGTGCTGCTGCTCTTATGTACTTTTGATGTATTTCCACTTTACTACACAAAGAAGACATTCAAGGTCTTACCTTTGCTGTTCAGGTTCAATTTCAAACAGACGCAGCTCTCTCCTCTGCTTGGCAGTAAAACCTTTTGTCTTCTTCCTCTTTTGCTTGGTCTTTTTTTTGGGATAATGCTCAAGAACTACAGCTTTCCGAGTTAACATATCCTGGATAGCTTCATCTTTCATTTTGGGCATGCTACGCTTCAGGAAGGCATGTACAAAACTCTTGGCTTTTTCTGAGCCCTGGGGCTAAACACATGTGAAAGGACACTTTAAAATAGTACGTTTTAATTAAATTAGAACTTGCTGCTGACTAGTGGCAAAATCAAGTCGGCAAAATCTCCACGGGAATGGGAGATCTTCCCGTCAGTGCCGGTGGAGGGAGACGTTCCCATGCTGCAGCCCCTGCGTGCAGTGCCGAGCGAGGGCACACCCCGGCCCTGGGGTCCGGCCCGGCGTCGGACTCACGTTCTGGAGGAAAAGCCCTTTTTTTGCATTTCGTTTGAAACGGAGAGTTCCGAGCGTGATTTTCAGGGGAAACCGGGGATCCAACCCACCCCTTCGGTGGCCCTTCGGTGCCTAACGGGGTTTCAAGGACCGTGCAGGAATAGGAATGGCCAGGAGGCCCCCGGCGCGGCGTTCCGGGGCCCTGCGCGCCGGGGCTGGTCGGTACCTGCAGGCGCAGCTCCCCGCTCTCCTCGGGCGGCAGCCGCCGGTACAGCTGCCCTGCAAGGCACGGCGCCGCAGGGTCAGCCGGGGCGGGCGCTCACCCCATCCCTCAGCCCCAT
>VZTE01005381.1:4603632-4637332 GCA_013397775.1 Eulacestoma nigropectus | reverse complement strand
GCGCTCTGTGGGTCCGGCTGAGGGAAAGCGCTCTGTGGGACAGGCTGAGGGAAAGCGCTCTGTGGGACCGGCTGAGGGAAAGCGCTCTGTGGGTCCGGCTGAGGGAACGCGCTCTGTGGGTCCGGCTGAGGGAAAGCGCTCTGTGGGTCTGGCTGTTGTCTGCTGCTCTTGTACTGATAAATTCTCTCAGCTGGGAGACACTGAGCAGCAAATACTTCATTTACTATCAGGGAGGAGTTTATTTTTAAAAGGCCCTGTCAGTCATACCTTCTGTAACACAGGCCACCTCATTTTCTGTAGTCATCCACTTGAGCGTGGTCACGGACACGCGGAGCACACAAGTCTGTTGTTGGAGTATTGACGTGTTAGTGTCTTCCCATCCTAAAAACAGAGTCCGGGCACTCGTGATGGGCGGCCTGGCCAGGTCAGTCCTCACTTCTCTCTCATCCTGCAGTCACTCCTACCGCAGATGCTGGGATAGACATTTCCACCTTTCCATCCTGCAGACTCCTCATCTCCCACTTCTGTTGCCTTATTTGTTCTGGAAATCTCTCCCAGGGTTTACAAATGCGGTACTGCAGCCAGCCACTGCCCAAGCTCTGGGGGCCATGGCAGGCACAGGTCCTCTTTGCCCTTACCGAAGTTCCTGCTGTCCCACTTACCTTGGCAGGAGAGAGAAGTTTTTCCCTAGTCCCATCCAGTCCTACAAGGCCTCTCCAGCCGTAGCCCTGGCTGCTGCTGCAGGCAGTGCCTGGCTCTGTTCTCAGCAGGTAAGAGTGTGTCATATCTGTGCCTGGAACTGCATACCCAGCAACATGAGATCTTTGGTTAAAATCAGCCCTCATGTTTCTAGCAATCAAGGCCAAGACACAGGAAGATGCCACTCACTGTGAGGTTTACATGCTCTGACACATCACGGCCTCTTTTCTCCTGGGATAGGCCAAAGTCCTGCTCACTTAAAACACAGAAGTATCTTGAAACCAGAGTGGCCAATTCCTTTTCCTTGCCAGCCCAGTCCCAACTCCTGCAGTCCTCTGCTCAGGCATGATTGCTCTCCAAATACAGAAGAAATTTATACTCTTGTCACATGGCGATTTGGCTTCGCAGATAATTAAGCACTGCTTGGTAAAGGATATTTGGGGAGGGAGTTACTGAGACAGGGTATAAGAAACATGATGATTTTGTTGAGTGCTGCTGTGGGGCACAAAGGTACTAAAGTGATCCCTAACAGGAAATGAAATAGTAGATCTCTCTGGATGTGTGTAAAGGAGAAAGGGCCGGTCTCTGCAGAGTATTAAGCATGAACAGCAGCTGGTTTGTATCACAGACCTCCTGGCAGTTAAGTACATTACCACAGCGAGTGGATCTCTTGGTTTTACAAAGCATGGACTCCTTGAGTTGTCATTGCTACTACGAGAAGATCAATTTTCATGAATGGAGTACCAGGATAAGTGCTATGGGTCTTTAGGGCCGTATGAGTGCTCCTTCACTGGATTTATGCTGCAATTCTTAGGGCACTTCAGGGATTAATAGTCAAATCGGTGTTGGCGGTGCTGGTGTTGTAAATCCAATGATCCAGGCTAAACTGGTGCCTGGGGAAACCAGTCTCTTCCAACAGCTCTACATCTTCATCCTCCAATTTATCTTCAGATATAATGTCTGAGAGAGTGAGATCAGCGTGTTAGTGTGTGTCCCAGCAAGACGGCTCTGCATCAGAGCCGAGACTCACATCAAATAAACATGAAAAAAATAGGTGAAGAAACTGAGAAACCACAGAATAGGCAAAGGCAGTTTGTAGATAAGAAAAAGAAGGCTCAGAGAAATGAGGAAAGATGGGTAAGATGTGAATATAAAGTGATGTGGAAATATGCCAACAAAATAACTGTAATGCATGTTTCGGGATGTGCAGCACCCTGTCTTAGTGTCTTAGAGTTTTGAAGCTTTTTACTTCGAGTTAATCACCTTGAAATAGGTTGGTAGTGATAAAATCCCCTGATATATATTATTAATACCATGTTATAGGTGTCAACATCGGCATATCTTACCCAATTAAATCTATGTGGCTTTATTTATTGCTCTCTAAAAATACTAACACCCCCCTCACACCCATACAAACCCCTTCCATGGACACAATCTACCTCTGTGCCCTAGGGGAGAATATTGCTGTACCTCTTGGGGCTGCTGAGCTGCAGGGAGGGGCAAGAACCTGTGTGCAGGCCAGGCTGGGGAACAGCAGTGCCCTGGGAGAGCTGGGTGGCTGTGGAGAAATTACAGAATGAGCTTTATAGTGACAGTCACAGAAAGCTAAAACTTGAGATGTGGAGTGACCAAAGACAGTAATTAAAGATGTGTGACACAAGAATAGCAGATCAGTGTTTTTTTAAAAAAGAGTAATTATGAACTGAAGCAAGAGATGAGCGTGAAGTTAACTGGTGTGTGCAAAAAGTCACTGGGCTGTAATTGCTGTTATACTTTTGCTGACTGTCAATGATGCAGGAAATAAATACTGTAATTCTCTAGAAGGACTGTCTCAGCAAGCATTTGAGCTCTCAAGATCAATATAGTTTATTCCTCTTGGCCAAATTGTATTAGCAGCTGAATTTGGTCCCTAGGGACATCTGTACTGGTGAAAATAATTTCCATTTAAAGCCCTCTGATCTGATTTCCTCTACCCAGATAATACAATTCCCACCCCCTTCCCATGGCTGTGCTGAAGCAGCGTTCATCCAGTCTGTGTCAGCCCTGCCACCATCCCACCAGCTACTGCCTGCACCTGGCCTTGGCACCCAGCTCCCAGCATCTCCTTCGGGCCTGGAGGGAGCTGGGTGCCAGCAGTTTTAGGGCCCCTTGGCTGACCATACCCAACACACCTGTTCCCTCCCAGCACTGGCTGTGCAGCCAGGCCCTTTCCAGGGAGTCAGTACTCGGGGTTCCCTGGAAAAGCCTGTCTAGGAAAGGGTCATGTCTGGGGGTGGTGGTGGGTGGGCGGGGTTAAAGCTTCTGTCCAGCCTGGTGGGTACATGGAGTGACTGACATCAGTAGCCTGAATTTTCATCTCGTGTCAGTGTAGGTTTGCCAGAGGAAGGTTTGCAATATTTGTGTGTGTAAGCCCAAATTCTTGCATTAGGGACTTGGTTGACTGATCTTAGGTTGCTGTGGCTGACTGATCAGCAGCATCTTTTGAAGTACCAGGTAACCCTCAAATGTTTCTTTTCCATATATTTTTCCATTAATTTTTCTGCTTTATCAGCTCGCCCTTAACTCATATCTTGTCATCGTGTTCTGCCCCCACCCCAAGCTGATAAACTGTCCTTCCCAGCTGAAGGTTCATTATTTCCTTGCAGTCCTGGCTCCTTGTCATCTCAAATCGCAGCTGCCGCTTCAGGGCACAGACAAAAGACTGGCTTGTCTCTGCTCGACAGAAATAAGAAAGCGCTGAGATGCATAGTCCAAATAGATCTCAGTGGCACAGAAATCAGAAGCAAATAATATTTAAAAAATGTTTTCAGAAAATCCCAATGATTTAATCAGTGGGTTTAAAAAAAACTGAAACAAGGCAGGTTTTTGGCAGGCTGTGCCCTGTCCCCACAGCTGCTCACACTAGAGGGCAGCCCGAGACTGTCTGTACCGTGCTGTTGGAATTCAGCTCACTGTTTCAGAGTAAAAAATAGATTTTAAAAAGTTTACAGATTGTGTCCTCTTTTGGAGGAAATGTGCCTGTTTGCAGCTTGGTTTAGCATACTGGACTCCAGTTCCCCCACACACCAACCTCTTCTGCATCACAGTATCAGGGGAAAGAGGATTTTGAAGGAATTCAATTTCACTACAAGTTAAAGAGGCCACTTTTTAAACACCAATATATTCTTATGTCAAAATAAGAAGCTATGTCCGTCTTAAAATATTTAACATATGGGCAACCTTAGAATACCTGGAGATAACTACTGCAAACTACGAGTACCCAGCCTTGCCTCTCAGAGGAGCACTAAAATAGCAACACCTGCTCCCCAAAACAGTAACCTCAGAAAAGCTGAGGCTTTGGCAGCTGACGTTTGGTTTCCCTGCATGCTGGGATCACATATGATCCAAACACACATCAGCATGACAGGCACCACTTCTGCTCCTGAACAGCTTGTATTTACTAATTAATACCAGCATTCAGCATTCATGTATTATTCCATGACAGTCTGTCTCACAGTCATTACTTTTGTTATGCTTTGAGTCTTATTTAGATCTTGTTGAATATTCTATTTTAAAACTTAATTAACATTGGCTCATGTGTGATAGGGATGTATGATGCAAAAATGAGGATTAAGAATAATAAATTAGAAAGTAATAATAGTCATTGGTGTTATAGCAGATTGACTAGTTTCATGTATTTTATTTGGTTTTGTTAAACTACATAAAATTAACATAATTCATTAAAATTTGAAAATAATACAGGTGTATTGAAAATAAAAGGTGTATGTTAAAATAATTTGTGTTTCACTGAAGCATCTTCTGCTGTGTTTCCCAGCAGGTGCTCGGGTCAGAGGCAGGAAAGGGCTCCCTGCAGGTCAGGGGCCCTGGCTGGGACCATGGGCATGCCTCTGACACCCCAACCCACGAGGGAGCAGGAGGCTCCAGCCACGCTGGGCAGTGTCCGCAGCACAGCCACCTCCTGCACAGCTCCCACGCAGCAGGTACTTCCTGCCAAACAGCCACCGTGCCTGGACTTACAACTGGTGTGAAATCCCAGGAAAATTGAGAAGGTTCCTTAATTGAACAGATACGAATTTCTCATTTTTCCTCTGTAATGAGGCATCTTTCTCAAAAGCATCACTCTCGGCAAAGCCCTGTTCCCGCCAGACTCTTTGGAAACAGCATGCTGAGGCTGTCAGGAGTGAGCCATTCCTTTTAACACAGCAAATCTGCTTGTGCACCTCCAAAGGATGCAGTTGCTGAGTACACACGGGAAGGGCTCCTCTGCAGCACTGAGCTTCAGTCCCGCTGGTTTGAATTTGTCTGTCACAACACACCAGCTCATGAAAGTCCTGCGCAGGGGCCCTGTGTGTCTCAGGTAGTGTGACCCAGAGAAAAACAAGTGGGAACTATTTGTCTGTTGAAATTGGTCTAAATGAGTCCCGTTGCCACAGTTAGCACCTGAACCAGCAGGGTCCTGAGCTGCTGCCTGAGGCAATCTGAGAGGAGAGCTGCGATTCCCAGCTGTTATGGAGCAGTGCCTACTCTCACAGGGTACTGCTAACCCATAATGCTGCCTGGGACCATGCTGGTAATGCATGGAGGCAGCATTACTTTTATAATGTTCCTTGTATCTACATTGGCGTTTTATCGACCAGTTATAGAGGCATCAGTGACTGTATAAAGTGTGACCCAAACCATCAAGAGGAATTCAGCTAAATCCCCCTCATTGGACTGCAGTGGAGGGCACTGAGCTGTGCTCAGGACTCTCTCAGCTTTTCCACTTGAAGTTTTCATCCATGAGAGTGTGGAAAGCAGTCACAGCATCTGAGGGCTTGGACTCCCACTGCAGGCAGGATCCTTATGAGCAGAGGTCAGCTGCTTGCACAGAGCTGGCAATGAGGCTTTCAGCTCCCTGTCTGTAATCCCGTTTCTTCAGAGCTGCCAGAGTGTGGTGGGGCAGTGAGGGGGTTAATGCTGCAGCAGTCCTTTGATAATTGAAAAAGAAAAAAGCCCATCCAAAGCTAACCAAAACAACCCCCTGTTTGAGGTCAGTGCTCTAGTAAGTGCCTTTTAAAGAAACAATAACCTGGTGCAATAGAAAATATTCTGTCCCTCTCTTCAGTAGAAATCTGATAAACCACGGAGAGAGGCAGGTGTCCAAGGAGATAAAAGTAATAAATGTGGCTGCAGTTCAGGAGTGAGTTAGGCTGTCAGGCTGGTAATTAAATGAAAGCCCTCTCAGGAAATGCTGGAAGCTAATAGATATACACGGAGATGCCAATTCCTTTGCCTCAGCTATATATGTTAATTTTAGCATGGGATTAATTTATACATTTTGCAGTGGGACGAAATGGCAAGGGTGGGAGGGGGAGAGTTTTCATCCTGCCAGTGATTATTTCAGGTGGTAGAGATTATTAAGCACCTTATACTTGTTAAAAACAGAACAGTGTGTGAAAATGGGAGAGAGAAAATGTTTAATTTAAGCACATTCTCTAAAGAGAATTAACTAATCACAGGCTTATACCTGACCCAAAGCACACTTGGAGACAGCTGCCAGGGGCTCCTTGGCTTTGCCACAGCTCAGTAAGTACAGAGCCCTAGTTAGCAGGTAGCTCAAGTCACTCTGTGTTGCTGTGGTTTAAAGGATTTCTGGGAGTTACGCGAGTGTGAAATGAGGAGGGCTGCAGGGGTGGATCCCGCTACAGAAAGAACAGCGGTTATTGGGGACTACAGCAAGCTCAAGGATGGATGCTCTGGCAAGTGTACAGAGGAGCTGCAGGAAAGGACAGACTTGTATGTAGAAGCACACTGGGAATCACTGAGAGAGCCAGTAATCACCAACAGAGCTGGTAATCACCAACAGAGCCGGTAATCACCAAGATCCAGCAATCTTCAACAGAGCTGGTAGTCACCAACAGAGCTGTGCGTGCCATACAGGCTTGCGGCAGTGAGCATGTCACTGCTCAGGACCCTGTCAGCTTTAGCCGTGTGGCACACGCTGGCCACAGAGCTGCCCAGCTCCTTCTGGTTTGTGTTTGTCCTGTTCTGGAAGGAAACTAACTCTGAGGCCAGGCAGACATTGAAGTGGAGGAGATGTTCTCCTGGGGCAGAAGGCAGTGAGGGGGCTGTGACCCAGCTGTGCACTCAGGAGGTGGGTGTTTGTGTGTTACTGTCCCTCTCTGAGGCCGCTTTTGAACCTTGCATCACTTCAGCGCTATTTGTCACAGGCACTGAGCTCTCATGTAAGATCCCTGCAGCTCTCAGGTGCAGAGCTGAGGACAGACACGCTGCTCCCAGTGCACACTGGCCCGTGGTGAGTCCGGAGCTGCCGGTGCCTGTGGTGGTGTCTGCCAGGGCCCTCCACTGCTGGCCACACCAGGTGCTGCAGGGGACACAAAACGAGGCCCTGATTTACATGTCCAAGTGTGGCGTTTAGGGCTTGGCTACGGGTATTTCAGCACTGACACACACACTGCAGCACAGCAGGCTTCTTTCTAAAAAAAGCCCTCTGATCTGTAAAATTATAAGCATTGAGGCAGCGGAAGCAAAGCAGATTTCCCTTTATTTTCTTCTGCCTTAGAGGAGAAATATTCACTTGCCTTTCAGTATGATTACAGCCCATTTACCAACACTTCTTTTTTTTTGGATTTCAGACCTACTTTTTGAAACAGTCACAAAGGTAGAAGTGTTTCTTTTCAGAGCCTGGAGCAATCAGCACAAGGGTAAAGTTTATTTAACAAAAAGAATAGTTCCAACTGAATACATATTGTGAAATTACAGGTCAATTTAAAGCAAAATAGAAATGGTTGTGGGTCAGGGTCAGGGAAGGAAGATAATGACATCTGCAAAGTGCATCCAGCAACTGTCTTCAAATTTAAAAGTTTGTTTATAGAATGTTTTTTCTTTTCTTTTTGTAATTATGCAAAATAGTAAAACTAAAAGAAATGTACTAGATGCTGAAAGCAAGGTCGAGGCTTGCTCAGGGATTGCAAGTAGAGGTGGTGTCTCAGAGCTGACTGATTTCAGAGTTATGGGCTCTCTTTCCAGGTTGGAGGTCTGTGTCCTTCCTGTCTGCACATGTGTAAGGGATGTCTTCCCAGCATGGCTGGCCAAGGCAGGACCCTGAGGGACCCCACGAGGGCTGGCCCTGCCTGCACACTCCTTGCTTTACAGCCATTGCCCTGATGCCACTGAAGTCACCTCAGTCATTTTTGTTCCAGACTGTAGCTGTCAAAATCCACACTCTATATGAGAAAGAGAATTGTTACCCACTTTTGATAATGGTACTTTTAGTTGGCTCTTGCCACTCTTGCTACACAGTCTGGCTGCTGTGTCTCCTCCCAGGCTCTGCTATAGTGTCCTTCTGCCCCTGCTCCAAGGGCTCTCAGTGTTTCCTTAACACTGGGAGGTGAGCTGGGAACAAACACAAGAATATCCTGGAGGTCTTACCAGCACCAGCCCTGTGTGTTTGCCTGTGTGAGCTGTGGGAGAAATGGAGGAGTCAGGAGAGCTCATATCATTACAGGAGCGGCTCCTGTGACAAGGAAATCATCTTAATGAAACCCTCCCTATCACCCAAGGAGTGACTTCCAGAGATTTTAAGGGACTGTGGGGCATACCTTAGTGTGTCTTTGTCTTGAAACTACTGAATCATACTGAGCCCTTCCATAACCCTGGCATTTAAACACAGATGTTGTATGTTGTGTGTTGTCCTCTTCTTATGAATTAAAGCAAAAAAAAGAAGGTGGAAATAATAATTTCCCTCATTGTCTTGCATGTAAAAATACCAAACTCCACAGCTGAGACATTTTTGGTGCCCATACAGATATAGAGTCAGTTGTGGGGGTAGAAAACAGGGATGTTCCACTTGCCAATGTAGATACATTCCCTGCAGCTCAGATTCTGATCTCTCTGGGTAGCACCAAGAAACTCCCCATCTTTGGATAGAAGTGATGACTGAGCAAAGCAGCTGGAGCCCTTGTTCTCCTTGAGTGTTGGAGGAGGCATTTCCAGAGCCCAGAGCATCTCCAGGTGCAGCACAACAGCTCCGCTCCCAGGTCCTGCTGCTGCCACGAGCTGTGCTTTAAAACCAGCTGAGCCCTCCCACATGGCAGTGTGATTTACTAAACCACTAAGATATTGGGTCAGCCTTGTAAATCATTTTAATTCTTTCACTAAACAGGTTGTGGAAATAGATCAATAGAAAATATGGCATTTAGGCTTACAGTGCTGTGCATTCATTATGGGAAAGGAATTATATTAACTGATTTAGGAGCTAATAATAACTGAAAATAACAATTTAATGGAAGCCTTCCAATCCTGTACTTTCAAAGCAGGATGCAGCTATACGCAGTCTACTCATTTTAATCTCAGTCAAGTATACAGAACAATCTTTTGACTCTCAGAGAAATGTCAGTCAAGTACAAGTACTTGCAGACTTTCAGCATCCCATAAATTACATTATAATAAAACCAAAACAAAGAAACTGTCAACAACCATTTTTACATACTGGCAGGGTCACACAAACCAGGCACATGAAAAATAAGAAAATATATTGCAATCTAACAAAGTGAAAGGGTTGCACAGCAGGGGCTATTTTCCTCTTGCAGTTTGTATTTCTGTGAGACCGTAGTTTGTGCTGCTGAGCTTGAAGGACACTTCTTTCTCTAAAATATTGGGATTTTATCTCAAACATCTGAATAGTAAATATAGGCTATATTTCTGTGAATATATACTATATATATGTGATTTATATATGCAAGGAGACAGGGAGGAAAACAAACCAGAGAAACCTAATCTCACCTGTGCAGCAAAAGCCAGGTCTCACCATTCAGTAGTTGGGGGTCAGCATTGCTCTGTTATAATTATTTTACTATAGCTGAACTTAATTTGGTATGCTGTGTCCTGGTTTTCTTAATGCATGCATGACAGTCACCTGTGCTGTTAAAATATTTCCTCCTGAAATAAGCTGTACATTGTGACTCTTTAATGCCTTATTGGCCATCGAGTAACTGCTGAACCCAACAGCAGGACTGTGGGCAGAATTCGAGCTGCAATCAGATAGTGCCCCTGTGTCAGGTTGGTTTGAAAGCCTGCAGCCTCCTGATAGGCAATTGTCACACCAGCTATCTCCACTCTGCTTTTCAGGCAGAGTTAAGCTTTCCTTTACGCCCTCAGGCTAGGTAGTTTTGGAATTATGCACTTCATCACACCCAATTAGCTAGGGATGCATGACAAAACCCTTTATCAGTTCGTTTAGTTGGGAAAACACCTTATTTTGCTTCTTGGTTCTGCACGTGAAGAAAAAACACACACCCTTTTTCTCCACCGAGAAAAGCTTGTCTTAATGTGAAACTTTGAGCTGTGTCAAATCATGCTGCTCCTGCTTATTTACCTGTGTCCTTGAGCTCCATCCGGCTGTTTTGGGAACGCTAAGTGTTGCTAAAATAAAAATAAATAGCTTCAGCGTGACCGCAGAACTTGGTGAGCACATTCCCCGTGCAGGCGGTGCAGCATGTGTGTCTGAGCCCCCAGAGCAGGTGAGATTGTTTCCCTGGCTAAAAGGTGCTCAGGGCTCCCCACACCGCCTCCCCCCCTCGCTATTTTGCAGTTGCACTGCCGGCTGTAAACAACAAACTGGACGGATGTTTTTCCCAAGCCCCGTAAATGCCAGCAGCAACAGATGAGCACTGAAAGAAAGGAAACGTGCTGGGTGAACACATGGCATTTCCATGGCCCTGAACGTGAGCAGGGCTTTCTCTGGTGCTGCTCTGCTCCAAAAATCCTGCCGTGGCAAGATTTGAATTACCTGGGGTAATGAGCCTAAACTGGGTTGACTTTTCCATGCACATTTACAAGCAGGTTGACAAACACTTTCTGAACCCAGCAAAACTCCTTGCATTAGCTTTTGAGATGGTTTTCTTTAGTGAAATGCTTTAGTCTAGCATAAGTAGTGTAAGACCTCTCTGGTCATAAAATAATTAACTCAGGTTCATAAAGGGAGTTTATGTTCTTAAAAAATATTGCAAAAAGTTCAACTACTCGCATTTGACACCGTGGCAAGCTGGATTTAGTTCCTTTTATTCAGTCTTGTTATTAAGTCATGTTACAGTTCCCATTCTGACAGGAGCCTGGTGTGGTTGCTGACTGCTCTGTGCTGGGGCTGGAGCCCCCTGCCCTGGGGGCAGGGCCCACCTTCTGTCTCTCCCTAGTGCTGGGGAACTGCAAGGTGGCCACACCAACAGATCCCCCCAAGATCGAAGTACTGGTAGGTACTCAGTTTTGGTCTTCCTGTCTTGTCAAACCCTGCTTGCCTCTCTAGAGACTGAAATGCCAGGGTTATTAATTATTAAAGGCTGTCATAAGGAGTCTGGCTGCGTGGTCCTTGGCTAGCTTGGGTGCAAAGTCATTATCAGTGACTTAACCATAAATGGAGGTTCATTCTAACCAGGATTGCAATTAGCATCTTGCTGTGCATTTAACTAACTTGAGACTTTCATACCACTATACCATAAAAGTTGAAATTATATCCAGGCACTCTGTAAATGGATTACACTATCATCGTTATTTGTAGCACTGAATGATTGTACTTTTACTGTCTTGCACTGGATTAGCATAAATGAATAACAAACACTATTTGGTATTTGGTAAAGACCATAAAGTAACTGATGTTTCCTTAATCAAACTGTAAATTTTCATTGTTTTATTTGATTTTGTTGCCTTTAGCTTCTCTTGTGCACTTTGTCAAGTGCTGTATTCCCCTCAGGGTAACAGGTATCACTGATAGACATGGTTCAGGCTAGATCATCACTCAGTACAGTTATTCCTTGGCCTGACTTGGATTTAGATGTGCACACTGTGTCTTTGTCCAAAGGTTTATCAGCATTCCCAAGCAAGCGCAGCTCTGGAGCTCACACACTGCTTGGCTCCATCAGTGAGGCACACTGGGTAGGCACTGCTGGCTTCCTAGGGCACTGTAAATTCAGTATGGCACTGGGGGTAGTTTCAGCAGCATCCTAATTCCTGCCACAGACACAGGATGACTTTATCTAGGGAAAACAGGATTTTAAATCTTGAGGCACTTGAGGGTCCCTTCAGGAAGCGATGGGTGGCTTTTCCTTGTGCTCCCACTGTCCCTGCCTGCTCAGAGCAGTGGGAGCAGCAGTGGCTGCCAGACCAGAGAGCGTGAGGCTAAGCTGTGCCCTGGGACACTGGGCAGGAGCTTTCCTGAGCTGCACTGGCCATGGCTCTGGAGGCCTGGCAATACAGCCCCTGCCATCCTGCTTTCAGTGCGTTGGAGTTGTCCAGAAAACAAAGACAAATTAAGAGTCCTCACCACCATGCTGGTGATGCTCCATAGGCTCCAGAGAACTGATTCTCTGAATCTCAGAGCACAGACTAACCCCCAGCCCAGGGCTGCCTGATGCCAGGAGAGGGCACATTAATTCCCAAGGGGGAATTTAGTTCTCGGATCCTTGGTAAGATCTGGCCAAGCTGCTCATCTCTGTGTCACAGCCACCACCGCATTACTCTCGTGAGGGAAGGATGAGGCAAAGCAAAAGGATGTCAGAGTCCTGGCACTGACCTTCCTCACATCCAGCCTAAGGGCACAGACACTCTCCCTGTGGGGCTGGTGACACGTTTGTAAAGCTGCGAAGACATTTGGTTAATGACATACTGACAGGTATCCGTCACTTGGATCAACTCTGACAACTCTGGAAGCACTGAAATGCAACCGTCCAGAACAGTAAGCAAATAAATTACAGCACAGACATTAAAAAGAGGCCCTGCCATGGGAATTTAGAGCTAAATCTCATGTTTAACACAGACTGTTAATACAGATGGACTCTGTCGGAAAAAAAGAAATTAAAATGTATTATAAAAACATAACACTTGGAAATCAGAAATGCTACTACTAATTTTTGCCAAGCAGTTGACTTTGACTGTCAGCCTAAATATCAACACCTGCCTAGGTACTATGTTGAACACCTTAAAACCCAAAATGAGTCATGATACTCACTGGATTGTCAGAGCAACTTAAAAGCCTGAAAAATATTTAGTAATGAAGAATTCCTATTTTAGTTTATTAAAAGAAATCAATTACTTCAAATTTCCAAGCAAAATTACAAGAAAATCAAAACGTAAGAGTCCATTTTATGTGGTCATCTGTTTTTTCATCCTATATAATACTCCCAAAGACTTAACCTGTTGCTTCCTATTTCAAGGATAATACTAACACAGAGATGAATGAATGTTTTTGACACATCTGGTCATATAATAGAAAAAAAAGTAACACCTCCTTTCCCATCTTCCCCAGAGTAAAATCCCCAAAATTTCCTATTAGAAAAGTATAATCTTCAATTGAACTGTAAACATTTTTGAATTATTTATGAAGATCTTGGTAATTTAATTTGTATTACACTACAGATGATTTTCCATATGAGATTTAAGAAACAGTTCAATAATAACAGGAAAGGAAATCTATATGCAACAAATAGGGAAATCCATTAACTAACTCTACATCACAGTCCTCTTCAATTCAACTCTTAATGTAACTGTGTTTTACTTGGAATGTCCATAATTGCTATAATTAGAAGGCGGGAAGTCACCAGAGGAGAAATAGGAGATTTCAATCCACTCATTGGCATTAGCACGGATCCTTAAAAAAAGCCACCTTGTTCAGTGCTAAATTTTGGATTGTCATTGTTGCAGATCTGAAACACATATTTTCCCTGACTGGCTTCATTTATAATATTATCCGTCTCTACTCAGCAGGGGTTGCTGGGTTTTATAAACATGGTCTAAACTCAGCAACACACCCCCACCCCGCCCTCCCTTCCTCCTCACCATCCCTATCACACATGGCTGCTGCTGCTCTGGGGCAGGACAGGCTGATGCAGGGGTTCCTCATGGCCTGCCTTGCTGGAATTCTTCAAGCCTTCATCTTGTTCCCGTTGTTTTAAGACCTGTTAATTTTCCTGTGGAATAATTGTAGCTGCTCCTGCATGAACAAAACCCAAGCCTGGTCCCCCCTTGCCCACAGTGAAGCCCCCGGCTGCCTGGGAGCCCCTATTGCAGCACAGGATCTGCAGCACTGCACAGAAACGCCACAAAAGCCCAGAAACAGCAGAAAAGAAAGAACCCCCCCATCTTTACTCTGGTGTAAGTGGATGTTTTACCATTTAAACACTCTCTTTATCCATCAGCAGCAGTAATTTGCACATGTTGGTATTTTAGTGCTCTCCCATGGCTTGCAGCACTGGTTTTCCCTGACCTGGAGGCTCAGAGCCCCGGGGTGATGCAGGTGGTGTCCCACAGGCCCAGAGCTCATGGGGCTGCAGGGGCAGAGCCCTCCCCCTGCCCAGTGACACCAGCCAGACATGCGCTTGCTGTGCATTAATATTCTCACAACAACCCCCTCCAATCAGTCTTTGCTAAAAGCATTAATTAAGACTTTAACATTTCTGATCCCATCAATTTTCTGTTCTCTTCTTATTAAATAGATGTACTAGGGGAGCTTGAGTAATAACTGCCCAAAGTTTGGGGATAATGAATAAATGAACTTTGCCAGCCTCTGGCTAAGCATGAAATTTGCTGTGGAGTAACAAATGCAATGGAGGCAGCTCATACATTAAACAACCTAGTTTTGACACACAAGTTTGGGAGCACATTATTTACTCACTTACTAATTCTAAGCGAGACTAGGCTCTAAAATGTTTTATGCAGGAAATGACAAATAACATGTTCAGTCAGTCTTTTGCACTCTCCATCACAGCGGGAAGCTGCTCACTCACCCATCTTCCCTTCAGTGGGTCTGGCCCTCTTGCCAGGCACAGCGAGGCTTTCAGCACCGCAGGCTCCATTTTCCTCAGGAACTTTGCCAGAAAAGGAGCACACCACAAACTAGGTAATTTTGGTTTTTACTCGCTAGGCCTTGGCACTTTGAAGGTCAGCTATGTGCTATCAGACTACTTTTGTTTCATGTATTTTTACATGTGCATGGCTTTAGCACCAGCTCTGTTACACTGCTGTAAATCCATTCGTTTTTGTGGAAATCCATTAACGCGCAGTGAATTTATGGCAGTATAACTGTGAGCGAGCTGCAGCTGATGGCGCAGACTGGAAATATTACAAGGAAAAGTGCAAAGTTCTATTGATTTTCTCTCAGGAAAAATGTGTGTTTCCTTATGATTATATTACAGATGACTCAGCTCTGGCCCCAACAGCCATCCCTCATGTTTCCCTGCTTGCTGGCTGTGCGAGGAGTCTGTGCTGTCCCCAGAGCAGGGACCCGGGGCTGCCTCCCCAGGCACCACCTGCCCCACCCGCGGTGCTGGAGGACTCTGTGCCCGGCTCCGTGTGGCACTGCAGAAGCCACACCACCCTCCAACAGCTCTGCAGCACAGGCACTTACTCCTAATCGATTCTGACAGCAGACACCATGAGGAATGCTGAGATTTATGAAAGAGCAAGATTTGCCACTAGCCTCTGTCCATTAAGGGTACGGCAAAACCTCGCTTTGCCCTTTGTAAATACAATCAGCAGAAGTGAGGCAGTTGCCCTTTTCAGAAGAAAGAGCACTCTCAAAGGACAGATGTTGTAGTAAAAGTTCTGAACACACTCACAAGTAATAAGGCTCCAAATTCTTTACAATTTTTCTTCAAAATGTTTCTCATTCCTTTAAGTGCTTTTTAAAGACAAAACACTGTACTGAAAGCTGCAGTCTCCTCTTTAGCCAGTTATTTTCCCTTCACTACAGGAAGATGGGGCCAATTATAGGCTCTGTATTTTGCAAAAAAAGCTGGCCTGAATGTGGAAACCACGGCCCCAAAACCTGAAGGACTCATTTTGCACATTTTTAAAGGCAGAAATATAGTGAAGGTAAAGGTAAAGCCAGCTTATCTTGGCAATCTTCTCACCTGTTGAAGTTATCCTGGGTGCTGGGAATGAATTCTCTCTGCCTGTGTACAGGTCTTCACTGGAAAGAAAAGATGCCTGTTGCTCTTGCTAGAAGAGATTTTTCATCAAATCCTCAGGTTATTGTTTAGTATTTCTGAGGTTTTATGGTGAATTGGAATATAAGAATAGTTATTCCTACTGTGGCACACTTAATTCTGATCTCAGAAAGGATAAAAAAGTTATTTTTAGTTGTAGATTTAATATTTTTTCACCTTTAATGTAATCAAAGTCTAAAAGACCTTGGTAATTCTACCTCTGTCACTGCACACAAAACTTGCTGCCATATCCCTTTGCAGGTAACAGGCTACAAAAGGAGGGGAAGGACAAACTCAAGATGATTGATATATTTCCTCCAAACCACAGAGTCTGTAATTCAAGATACAATGTGCTCACTAGTGATGAAACAAAATTATCAGAGCAAAGCTGATACCTGTTTACTTGAAGACCAGCTGGGGTAGGGCTGAAGTTGAAATAGAAGCATAACTACTGCTAGACAGACATGCTTCACTGCTTCAAGCCTCAGCTATTTATTTACATCAATTTAGGCAGATTTTCTTCTTCCTCTTGTGGAAAAAATTTTAGTTCTCTCCCTTAGAAGGAAGTTGAGGCCCTGAGAAATATTCTCTGCCCTTGAGAAAAAAGCAGCAGCGATGAAGAGCTGGCCAGAGGACCCCCAGTGCAAACACAGCACACGTTTCACTTGCGTGACCAGCCCTTGGTTGAAGGGTTAGAGCTCTCCTGACATTGCAGACTCCACACACACCTCTGCTGGAGTAACTGTCCTTGAGCAAATTCCCAGAGAGGAATGCCAGTATTAGTTCAGACATGGTCCAACATGCAAATCTTTTTCCCACCTGTCTTTTCCTTCCAGGTTTAGAAGCCCTCCCATGTGCACATGGAAGCCAAGGAGTGTGTTCTTCAGTGTCTCGTGCTCTGATGCACTTCCAGGCTCAAAACAACCACCTCGTCCGAGTTCTTCCAAAGAGCAGTTTGGCTTTTTTGTGGGAGGATTATGGATTGTTCCCAAATCCCCAGGATCCTACAGCTGGCACTAATAGGATGAACATTACTGCAAAGATTTTACCACCTGTGGATTCCCATGGTGAGTTTGCCCCAGTAGAAGAGGCTTTTACTACCAGTGTAGCAGGACTATCAAACACAGATCTGCTTGGTCTCAAACCCAGTGAGTGCAAGTGGCACAAATCTCTGGCTGTCACTGGCAGCCCTAGAAAAAGGAAATCCTGACCATCTGAGAAAATTACTGCCCTCCTTCTAGAAAAGGACTCAGGTACAAGCTGAGGCAGTGGCATGTCCTGTGTTTGCTCTGCAGCTCCTGCAGGCAGCTCCTGCTGCCACTGGAGCTGTCACTCCACCTTTCCCACAAGGCAGCTCCTCTCTGAAATGCCACACAAATGATAGGTTAAGAGTCATAGTCAGACATAGGAAATTTCAAGGTACTTCACTAAATTCAGCATACGAAGGTCATGTTTCTTTACCAAGTCACCCTACTGGCTCACTTGAAAAACTAGCATTTTGGAACATAAAAATAACTGCTCTATTCACTGTAAAAAAGCTTCTTTAGAGAAAGCTCACCTGGATAAGAAAAGTGACACAATTATGCATTTTAAAAAATCTGAATATATTTTAAACTAATCTTGGAACTAGGGAATACAACATTCCAGGATGATTTATTTTTATTTTCCACTGCTTGATTCACCTTTTTTCAGAGAGGCCTGGGGCAAACCAAAGCAGTTTACATTGAATGCCACACACTGTCCTACTGTCCATCTACCAGATCTTGCCCCGACTGCCCAGAGGTAACTGGTGTCACCAAGGAAAAGGCAGCTGCAGCCTGTGACTGGCTGCCTGCATGTTCTGCTGTGGGCTTTGGCATTAGGTGACAGTGTCTGAAAAATAACTGATTTCAATTTCATTTTGTTTGTGCTGTGTCTTTCCTCAACTCTCGGTGCTGTAACAGGGTAGGGAACTCACGCAGCTACCAAGCCTTCTCAGGGACATTCAAGACACAGGGAAAGGCACACACATCTGTAAAAACTTTATTTCAAAATCTTTTTATTCAACTGTTATTCAGCAATATACAATACAGTTTATAAACAAATGTCTTACCTTGTTTCCAATCTTCATTTAAAAATAAATATTATTGACAGTGAATATTAATTATGGTAAGATGTACCTTTTTAATGTCTCCAAAAGAAATAATTTAATTAAAAAAGAAAAAGGTAATCCAAAAAAAACCTAAACACAATAATCTACTAAAAATATTTCCTTTCTTAGGAAGGGTTTGACCCAACATCTTTACATATTGTCATAAAGATAACTGCTCAACAGTTCGTGCAAAATGAAGAGTCAGAGGAAAGGTTTAGAAAAGAAAAAATATTACATTAAAATAGAGAAATCATAAGTGCCATGCACAGAGCAGGGCTTTACACCATAGAGTCTGGAAACTAGATGCATTATTCTATGTGGTTTACTTTTCTGTGGCATCCCCAAAAATATGTTTTTCCCCCCATGTAGAATTTATCATGCTTCTTTCAGTCTCTTTCTGTCCATCTTTAAAACTGTAGGGGTTTCTTTGTCAGGGATTTTGTTTGTTATTAAATAGGTTCCTTTCTGTTTGGCTGAGGAGTGGAGGGAGCAGTCCGTCAGTGGTTTACTAATAAATGTACAAGCTTATGCAGTATTAACAGGGACATGTATAGGAGTGGGTCTGTAGCATAAATAGGTCCTGTACCTAGAAAAGAAAGAGACAAGGGAGAGAAGATTTGATTTTTTATCTTTTTCAACATAGAAGATTAAATGCAGAAGAGAAATATAGGAAGATTCATTTTTATCACTTCAGTGCCAGGGGTCAGAAGCTTAATTTTAATAGTAAAACAGCATCCTCAAGCTATCCAGCTCAAATAGCTTTTTCCTCCCCCTCCCAAATCTAACTCCACTTAGGTCATTTCATTATGTGTTACTAATGGTATGCCTAAACTTGGCTTCAGCCAAGTTACCAGCAATTGAGATTTCTATAAATACACCATAATCTGGTATATAGTTTCCTGAGAAATGACAGGTATCAACCACCCATTACTTTAAAGGGAAATGACAAATGCTGCAGCTGTACTTCTTGATTAACAGGACATGAACCCATTTCATTTGGAATGGGAACAGCAAGACCTTGACATCTTCTTTACCTTTTATGGGAAAGAGCAGAATTTTAAATTAAAAATGTGCTCAAGAGCTATAGAAAAACAGAGGTCAGGTGTGGAACACATCTGTTACCGTCAGTGTGTCCCAAGGAGAGCAAGCTGCGATGAGGTAACTCATGGGGCAGGACACGGCTCTCCCTGGGCAGGACACGGCTCTCCCTGGGCAGGACACACACCGAGGCATTTGCTCACAGCAACAAGTGGCAGCCACGGCCATGCTGCAGTTACCAAGGCTGTCCCTGCCTCACAACCATTTACACCAACACGCTTGCTCAGTTTTTTTATTTTCTAGCGACGCGTGCTGAAAAGACACAAAAAGGTATTTGCTGTGTGCACCGTGGTGTGGCCCCTCTCCCTGGCGTGGGAGGGCTGAGCCGTGGGGCTGAGGTCTCTTGGCCATGCTCAGCCCAGAGAGCAGGACGGACACGCAGGCACGGCATGAGGCTCTGGCTGTGCCACCTCTGAAGTGGGTCACTGCTGTGCTGCCAGCACAGGCGAAGGCAGAACAGCCCCGTTCCCTGGAGCAGCCCTGGTGCCCCGCTGCAGCCCACGCCGCTGCTGCAGGGCAGGACGTCGGTGCCTGGCGCTCCCCGAGCCCGGCTCAGCCCACGCGGACAAGGCCAGGCTGGGCCACAGCGGCTGCCTGGGCCCAAATGTCCCCAGGGGACACCTTCCTGAGCCATGAGTGGATCAGCATGTGCAGTTGTCACCAGCACAGAAACGGATGTGATGGATGTGGGACGTTTCCACGCAAAAGCAGGAGTCCAGCGGGAATTTGCCCTGCAGCTGAAGTGCACAGGGGCAGCTGGGGAGAGGCCTCATCTCTGCTGAACACCCAACCTACAGGAGTAATCAACGCCCAAAACACTGACTGCCACCCAGACTGTCAGAGATGCTTTGCAAAGCATGAAAACTTTAAAAATAAGTTTTCTGTGTTCAGTGTCTCTGGAAAAGTAATCAGGGCACTTCTATTTAGGAAACTCACTTCAGGCACCGTAATGTGAATACTTGAGTCTTGGTCTCTAGGACATGTGAGTGTCTCCCAGCTGTGGCATGATCAAAGGAAATGCCTCAACCAGTGCCTGAGCGAAGCGCTGCTCTTGGGCTTGCTGCTCCAGCTGCCTCGTAATCTATATACACCTCACCAGCAATGCTGGAGTATGATTACCCAGTATCAAAAATAGTACATAGCAATGTGGTGTGCAATTGAGGAACTCGAGAAATGTCCCCACAGTACTATCTCACAGACGCCCAGACTGTGTGGTGATTATTTAGTTATTAAGGTTTTAATTAAATCCCTGCATGCACAAACACGTGCTAAGGACTGCCTACATAGCAACAGCAAGGTATTAAGACAGATACAGGATTTTTGTTTTGAAAGCTGAAAAATCAGTAACAAACACAATTAACTCCAGCAACTAAAGGAGTTAGTTGCAACTCATTGTAAAAAGACACTAAAAGCGTGTGCAGGGAAGTGCACAACAGCTGCCAAAGCCCAGTTTCCCAGCCAGCACAGGGACAGTCACCAACTCCAAATGCAGCAAGGCAGGAGCTCACAAATCTACCTACACCAGTGAGAGAAAAGAGCTGACTGGGAAGGCTGGAGGGGAGCCCTGCTGTCTGTCTGTCACTGAGCCTGACTTGCCGTGTGGTGGCTGGAGACAGGTACTTCTCCACAAACTGCACTCACAGGCCCAGTGGACCCACACTTCCATCAGCACATCCCCATTCCCAAGCTGTCAGATGGCTGTCCTCCCTTCTGGGACACGGCACAGCTGCGAGAAGGCCAGCCCAGGACAGTCCCCACATGCTGTCACAGTCCCCTGTGCCTGGGCATGGCAGGGGCAGCCCGGCAGCAGCCAACACTCCTGGCAGCTGCACACAGCTCAATGATCCCAAATTTGTGCCAATTCCACACCTGCCCAGCACTGCAGGGAAGAGTTGGCCTTGGATATTTATTACAATCAAACCTGAGGGTGATGAGAACCCATTCTTTCTCTGCTAGAGCTGAACTTGTTCTTTCAATGAACAGGACTTGAGTCTGAGATGCTGCCAGTTACTCAGCTGTCTTTTGTGAGGGGGAATTCCCCTGGAAACTCAGAAACTCAACCTGGAGAAATGGGCTCTTGAAGCTCAAGTGCTCTTACACCCATGATACTGAAGGGCTGCCAGGAACACCAGGTTAGGATTACTTCTGCTTTGAAGGGAAAGCAATGTTAGTCACAACTTCTTGCAGCACCTGTGTGCCTGCTTACCAAAATCATTCCTATGTTGGTTTTACCTTTATGTACTAGTTTTAATTTAAATTTCAATGCAGAACTTTGAATTCAACACTCCAGATTTTTGTCTTTTCCTTCCGTAGAAATTGCTGTTGTTTTTAACCTATATCTCCATCTTCTTTGATAGCAGAATGTGAGTTCAGAGTCTGTTAACAGAATCTCAGCAGTTAAATATATTTTTAAAACATAATTTGAAAGCAATTATTCTTACTGAATACCACATACAAGCTTCTTTTTTTCATACGGATTCAGTGTTGTTCTGCTCTAAGACTTCAGGCAGTATTGGACACACAGAACTTCAGAATTCTTCTCCCTCTGAATATAAGCAGACCAGAAAAATAATTTCCAATATTTTCTCCCTGATTAGTTAACCTGAACCATTGATTATAAATGAACTGAACTTAGTGTCCTCAATTCTGCTGTTACTGCAGTAGTGAAAATCTTGACTTTTTAGTTAATAAATTGCTACATCTGTAGATGTAAAGAAGCAAAATGTGGGTTTGAGCACGAGGATCTGGACACAGAATTGACCCAAGTGTGAGACCAGAGGGTTCTTATCCAGACACCTTAAATCAGGAGTACACAGTTACTTGCAAACTACAGACACTTGCAAGAAAACATTTCACTGTTATTTTGAATATTCATTTGATGTTCTGTTATTGCAAGCTTATTTATCACTATACAGACTTACAAATTTGCTTTTAAAATATTTATATGCTCGTGGCCAAAAGGGAAAGTCTACCACCATGCAGAACAAGAACAAATTGTTCTCTTCGTGTATGGTGAATTGCTCTCTGGCACCACTCATCCTTCTTTTCCATTTATGACATAATAGTGTTTTACTGCAATTTTCTATTTAATAATTTTTTTTAATGCCAGAATTAATCACAGTTTGACTTAAAACAGTTCAATTGAAAACAAACATTAATTAACAAAGTGACTTGTGACACACAGAAAAAATGGGATGATTCTTTTACAAGCTATATTTAACCAATGGTCAAAACCCACAGTTTCCAGCAGTCATCTATTTTTCTTACTAGAAAGATGTCACTTTGATGTCGCTTTCTGAGATGGTGGTAAAATGCAGTGGCCCATATAATAAAAAGCTGAAAGACATCAGTAGCCTATTTTCCTTGAAAGATGATATAACACCTCAAATCTGACTGCCTATTGATGATGGAGCTGGGGCCCTGGTTGGCAGTGTCACGAGACATTCCTCTGTACTGCCTTTTATGCAGTGACCTGTTAGCCTTGGCCTATTTCCTTACAGAACAAGGCCCAATTAAAGCCCTCAAACCTGGCATTTCATTAAGAGGTGAGGGATCAAACTGACCATATAGATTGATCTATTCTCTCAGTCCAGAAACTTTAGATTGCACTTGATACATGTTCTTGTTCTGGTATCTATGGAAAAAATGGAATTTTACATGGGTTGTTGGTCAAGGATCATTGCAAGCAATAACCTCCTAGATAAAACAAATTTTCACTCACTGACATACATTGGAGCACTTGCACTGAATTGAAGGGAATTTACCCAACTTCAGACCTAAGAGCTTCTTAGAAGTTTTTAATTGAAATTACTAAAGTCACGATACACTTACTGAACCAAAGAGATAATAAGCTACACCCCATTAGAACTATTCCACAGTTTGAGACAAGATCTTATAAGCTGTCTACACCCTTCCACTCTTAAGTACTTTCAGCACAATCCACACACTGCATTTTTGCTATCTTTTTTTTATCACTTTTTTGTATGCAGTGTCTTAAACTTCCCACTCCTCTCCAAGAGCTAATTCTCCAGGATGCTGTGCAGAAGTGCATGCAGAGCCTGTGCTGACTTTAGCAGACTCTCCCAGCTCAACCCCAGAGCACTGCATGGAACAGGAGGTGTTCTTGTTCAAAGAAGAACAGAATTGGTACAACAGAAGATTGGTACAACAGAAAAAAATACTGAACTGTGGTGTCCCCATTGCTCCTGGCTTTTGGCTGGCTGTGGATCATCCTGCCCAGGCACAACCAGAAACAGCTCCTCAGCTGCCTTTTGGTGTAGCTAATTTCTGCAGTGGTGACTTCCCACATATTTATGAGCAACTGCATGGGATCTGCTCGCCACTGAACCTGCCTAGAAGGCATGATGACAAAATTAGTTTTCTATCCACTACACGTTTTTATTTATGATTCACTGAGTTTTGGAACAGCTTTCCATAACTCATCTCAAAAAAATGCCTCACAGAGGTCAGCATATGTTTTTATTTCTACATAACCATGCAGGTAGAAGCTTGTGATTCTGCTTTGTTCCTTCATCCATAACATCAAGGTTTTTAAGGTCGAGAGTAAATCTTCTCACACAGCCAGGTGAAACTATCAGCATTGCTCTCCACACCCTTCATGAAAATGCCCACATTTCACTTTCCTTATCCACACCATAGCCTCAAACTCTCCAGGAAGCTGAAAGCAAATTTACTGGCCACAAGACTCTGACCAGAGTTTTGTAAAACTGCGTCATCATTTTAGGTCTTCTCAAATATACCTTTCACTGTTTCTCTACCTTCTCTCTCAAGATATCCACTGCAATATTCAGGCCTGTATTTAGAGGTGAATAGCCAAAATACCATGTTAAAAGAGTAATGGGAAGCCTCTCCTGTCCTAATTTTGGAAATTCAACAGGTTTTAGTATTTCAAATAAGATTCTATTTGCATTTGGAGTATTTAGCACCCCTGAAACGACCATGTTTTACTTGCCCACATCTGTATCTATTTATGTGCTGGGCTAAACTCACCCGAAAACAATGAGGTGAGGCGGAATTTAAGGCTTGATAACTCCACAGAAGCTGCATACAGGGCAGCACAGTGCAAACTTCTAGAATAGGTAGAAAAATAAATATGTGTATTTGAGAAAAGGCCAATTCCTTGTAGCAGCCTGGTCCTTAATTTTGGCCATTCTTGATGAGACAACTCAAAAAGCCCACCTAGGACAGAAGACTGGTGTTTTAATGGTTTGGTGTTTTAGACTTTGGTGCTTTAGCGTGGTAGCAGGAAGGCTACGGATCAGAAAACAAATAAATTGGATGGCAATGAGAGAGGGGTGTATTCATGCCAAGGAAATGATGCAGAAATAAAAGTTTGGTTCTGATAAGAAGCTAAGAAAAGAAGAATATTCCTTCTGCAGTATTGATTTGTGGAAGCACTGCAGGGCTTTGCTGGAAGTCAATGTGTGCGTGCCTGTGGGACAGGACAGACACAGGCGTTGGTAGAGAAGTTGGGGATGTATTTCTTAAGGCACCTGCAACTATTGAGGCAGATTTTGGTATCAATAAAACTCATTTTAACTGAGACTCATTAAAGCCAAATTGTTGTTAAAATATTAGTGCTGACAATCCCTTCCAAACATGCTCACGGTACACAGACCAGCCAAGTGCTCCGTTATCCTCTACAGAGGCTCTTCCCCTCTCCTGGATTTAAGGACCTCATTAGACATAAGGTACAGGATTAAATGGATGATTGATCTGACCCATCCCACAGCTGCTGCAGGTCTGCAAGGCATGACACTTTTGTATTAAACACAGCTATGATAAACAGAGGGGTTGTTGAACTAGTGGATTTGATGAATGTAGGGAAATGCATATCTGCTATGAAGCAAGAACTACTTCTACCTTTATACAGAAATACTTCTGGTTTTTAGGTTCCCAGAGAAATATGCAGTTTCATTGCCAACACGCTGGTAAAAAATCATCTCCCACTAAAGTTACATGAAATAGGGGTGCACAGTATGGGAAACATTTTCCCTCAATATCCCCACTTCCCTTCTGTGGTAGCCAAAAGTGCACAGAACAATCAGCACTCTTACCAAAGCCTCCCTCTGCTTCTCCAAACACTACATCTGCCTGTGAACACCTCTGTGCTGAGGGCAGGCAGTGCCCACAGACAGCCCAGCAGAGCAGCAGCTGAGCTGAGGGAGCCAGGCCCCTGAGGGGCTGCTCTTGGGATCTCTTCTACACTGAAGACAGCCAAAAAACCACTCAACCACTCCAAATATCCACTCGTGGAGAAATTAAAGAATAACTTCAAGACAACACTAGGAGTAATTTATAACAAGCTCCAAAAGGAAACACTGCTGTAGATGGTGTCAATGGAGAATAGAAATGCATCCTGAATGCTTAAAAGGAGCAATTCATTCTATATAAATTATACAGTTTAAATACTTTCTATTGGTTTGCATTTAAATGAGCCAGTAAGTTTCCTCTTTTGAGACCTGCAGCTGGTCTCTACTTTGTATTACCCTCACATAAACAGATTTCTGCTTTGGTATCAGTGACATGATGTCTCCTCACCAAACACCTTATTAAGACACTCAAACCATGCAACTATGAATTTGTTTTAATTTCCAGAATTTTCTGCAGTTCCATGATCTAAAATTAACTTAACAAAACCAAGAACCGTTAATTCACTCCTGAAAGTTGAATAATAAGAGATACAAAATTCTTTGTAATGAGGTTTGGTAGAAAATGAATTTTAAACTAAGACATATAGAAAAATAACTAACTGCATTAGTGGTAGTTCAGGTGGTGAATGGGCAGCTACACTTCCTTCTTCTGTACTAATGTGTGAGAAACTCCAGAGCACATCCATACACACAAGTACAAAAGCACAACTCAAACTGCCCAGATCCTGAGGCAATGAAGAATACTGGGACCTGGTTTCAGCTACTGAACTTTGAAGCAAGTCTGGGCCATATTCTCAGGTTTTTCATTATAAGTAGGAGGACTAAAAAGCCATATTGCAGAAAAGCAGGCAAGCTAGATATGGTCACACAATTCCACAGGCTGGCACTTTATGAAAAGACTGGCAGTAAGAGTCACACGGGACTGAACCACAGGTTTCACATTCTGTAATTGATACAAGTTGCAAATATTTGCAACCCAGAAACAAAGAGGATGACACTGTAGTTCTCACTTCACTATCTTTGAGAGTACTTTTGACTTGATCAGGATTAGGAGTAAGCTGCCAAAGTAGTTGTAATTATCACTCCAATCAGAATTACTAAACTTAAGTAGATGCAAGGGCAGATTAAGGATTTTTTGAACAATAACCCTATCCTGTCCATACTTGAAGAAAAGAGCTAAGTGCATTAGCAGAATATACAATGACACATGAAAAATGGCTGTATTGAGAGTATGTGCCTGAAAAAAAACCAGAGCCTGTGATTTCCATAAAGGAGGGATCGTGTTTTTGCTGTTAACCAACAGTGGGATTTTGGGACTGACCCACAAATACACAGAGCCTCCAAACATTTGCAATGATTGATATTTGCTAGATGTTAGTTAACTAAAGGCTTTGCTATGCCCTAGATGTAAGGGAGGCAAAGCTTTGCAGAATAAGCCAGCAAGCAGTTATGCCATGTAGACATGGGATATTCCTCAATACCCTCTGTACATGTGAAGTCTCCAGCTCCTCGGTGTGAGAGGGATTCAGATTAGCATACCAATTTTAAAAATTATAAAGCAGTAAGCTATTTACGATTATGTCAGTTTGATGAATTTTACCCATAGAACCACTGAATTGGTGAGGTTGGAAAAGACCTCTAAGATCACCAAGTCCAGCCGTGAACTCAGCACCACCAGACTGTCCACCACTAAACCATGTCCTCAGGTGCCACATCTCCATGTTTCCTTAACACTTCCAGGAGCATGAGACCTCCCTGGGCTCTGCCTACTTTGGAAGCCAGCAGCCTCTCCCTGCACACACAGGGATTCTCTGTTCCCCAGCCGTGGGCAGGGTGAGAGCAGATATTTGGGGAATGCTCGGTGTCCTGTGTGTGCTCTGTGAGCACAGCTCCCTCCTCCACCGTGGCACAACCTCGTGCTGGCTCACACAGACCCCTCCACTGAGCACGGCTGCTGCTCTGCCAAACTGCTCTTCTTTCCAGCTAATAAAATTGCCTCCCAGCTGATAACAGCCTAGCAATATAAAGTACTTGGTTGTTAGCTGCTGTTGTGACAAATAATACCATTCTGCTGACAACCCCATTTTTTCCAATACAAACCTACTTGAACTGTTTATTATTGACATATGGGACTGCTCTACCATTATCTAATTTTAAAAAACACATAGTAAACAGCAATAGTGAGCCTGACAGCATTCTTACTGCTTTAGCAAAGCTAAATCAAAACCCAAAGCAACCCCCTTTTATTACCAGCACAGTCCTGTCAGGCTCTCTTAAGTAAAAAAGAAACGCCTACACAGGACTACTGTAAGATTCATTTCCTGGCAGAGGCTACTTTATGTTTGCTTTCCACCTACAGCCCACAGTACTAAAAGCCTTCTCAAACCCAGTACCAGTAAGGCTGTCTGGGCAATTCTTTGTGCCACAACTGCTAAGTTCTAAACTATTAGGGACCTATATAAATCGACAACACAGTTCAAGCATTCGTTCACACGTCAGTAAAGCCGCACCAGTATAGCAGAGGTGGGGAGTGAGTAACAGTTACTGCCTCATAAAAGATACAAAGTTAGCTGATTCTGCCAACTAAGACTCCACATTGCAAAGTATCTATTGAAACAGTGTATAAAGAACTAGCACTATATGTATATTCCTGCCCCAAATGCTGTTTGCTCATGCAAAAATACATGTGGGGGCACTGAGCCTTTCTTCATATAAATTTTTAATTTTCAGTCACTAATGAATCAATCTTATATATAAATCTAGACCAGTGTTAGGTACAGCATCCACATTCATTAAAAAGACCTGGAATACCCCCCTCATTGTGTTTAGTAATATTTTTAGAAGATTTTTTTCATCTATGACTTGAAGATATCAAAGAAATTCAAATAATATTCAGATTTCTTCAAGGGCACTGCACAGGCTGGAGTAGAACAGGTTAGTACAGTTTTGCCTGTCCTCTGGGGAACAAGCAAGAACCGCTGAAAGGAGGTTACTCAAATAAATTGCATTTGTGCAGTACAAAAACACCCAGGCACAGCTTGTTTCTGCCCTAGATAATGAGGTGACACAGTAGAGCAGTTAGTGCTTTTGTCCAGTTCGAGAATTAATCCATATTACACAGACACAAAAGAAGATATTTGACCTCACTTGTCCCCAAAGCAGTCTAATTTGCCTAGATATTAAAGTGCTAGTGATGTGTATTTAATGAGAATTCTTTTTGCATGTTTATTATCCAGTGACATTTAGGAGGTCAGCCTGATAATTCAGTTATGGCCTCTGTCTTGCTACTTTATTTAACGTAAAGGAAAATGTGATGTCACCCAGGTTGCATTTAACTACAAGTACCAACAGAACTGAGCTCATACATGGTCTCATAAAAAGCACAGGGGGAGTGGAGTAGACCCAGACATTACTGAGTGGGAAAGGCAGGGAGCCTGAACTGAGCAGCTTCATAGACTTTCCTTTCTTACTATTTCATGTAACGTTCATCTATCAAACACAAACAAGCTCCTCAGGCTGTTTCTCAAACTAGCACAGGGTCATTCAGGCTCTAACAAAGCCAGGAGAGCCCTTATCCAAAGTTAGTCCAAACCCAACCACAGCCCCTCCAGACAGAGTCCCCTTAGCCAGCCACAGCTCAGCACACTCAATAAAACGTTGTGCTCCTTCCTCTCCTGTCTCTAAGCTGCAAAGACAGACCTCTTGCTTCTCAGTGCACAGCAGAGATCTAAGAGTCTCCACCTGGTCTCCTTTCTCAAGGTGGGCTGGCTGTGCACGCCCTGCTCTTCTGAGCACCACTGGGAGCTGCACAGGCACAGAGGCTGCAGGACTGGGACCTGCTGCTTTATCTTGGGCCAGGTAGCCCAGGAGCAGAGCTCCTTCTGCCTCGGACATAAAAGGCTTTGAGGAGGGGAGGCATCAAGTGAGGACTTATGTTTTTCCTTGCTATGACCACTTCATCTCTGCATAACACATGAGCCTCTGTCCCTCCTAGAGCACTCTAAGCATAATGAATCACAGCTTCTTGTTTCACACTCCCATCTTTGTTTATTTTATTTAAAGCTTTCACTTCTGAGCTTTGAGGCTAGAGATCAAACAAATAAAAGGGAATTTGGAAGCTGCAATGTCTGATCTACATTCTGCTCAGAAGTTAAACTAAAAATTGCCCCCAAGCCAATACACAGGCACTCATTTTGGAGACCATTTGGTAGGATATAATACAGTCAATTTCCCTCCCAGGAGGTCAGTATGAAGATCCTTGTTTATTACTTCACCATCAGATGACAAAGTTAGTCTCACAACTAAGGCACTGGACTTAAATTTAGAAGATCTGAAATTAGGTTTTCATATTTAATTTCACAGCTGTCACACGACTCAACAAAGTCAGTTATTGTTCTTGTGTCATTTATGTGTCTCATCCACTTGGACTACAAATTTCCCGAGACAGAGATACTGTGTGTTTCACTCAGTGATGCTCCTGCATCCCCCCTACTCTACCCAGTAAAAAACCAGGAGCATTTCCAAACAGAAACAACTCTGCACACTTTGACTTGCTCACCCCAGGTTTTTTCCTACAGCATAAGAATTCATTTGTGTACAAGCATTTAAACTAAAAGGTCAATATTATTTCATTTAGAACCACATGGATGACTGCTTCTCTGATAGTATTAAAAATAGTCTTGCCAGCAGATCTTTGTCTCCTCACAGCCCAAATTCCGTTTTCTAGGTTCCCACTTCAGTTCACCTTGCTGGCAGACAAGCAGTAACCTTTCTGACTCATGAGACCACAGCACCAAGTTTTTATATGGTTGTTTAAACATTACAGATAAAATTCTGTTTAAGTAGCTAATATTTGTGGCATACTGGTCAATTTTTCTGTTACACTGGATCTGTTGCCTTATACACCATAATGCCAATCACAAACTTCAGCCAAATACCATTTCTGATGACACATCCAAAAGAATGGATTTTCTATTTATACCTGGTTTTTTAGATGAGACTCTCTGCTCTTTAGATAATCTCAGTAACAGACACATTTATTCTAATAAATTCATGTTTCAGTTCACTTAGAAGATGGGAAGAATCACACTTTTCCATGGTGCATGACTGGGATGGCAACTGAAGTCAACAAAAGCCATGCAGGCACACCCCAACATAGCATTTGATCTATAATCATGTTTATTGGAATCCAAGCACATAGAGGCCCTCTCTTACTACACTGAAAGTATTGGGAGGATTTCTATTGCAAGGAAAACAGGATTAGAGGCCAATTCATGCAGGACACTGTAGCTAGTGCCATGCCATCGGCTCTTAGGCAGAGCTCTCCAGTGTCTTAAATTAGGGTGTTTCTTAATTGCTGATAGCAAATCCATTGTTTGACCACATTTCTGCTTTTATACAAAGGAAATATCCCTGTGTACAATGAAAAGACTTAGAAATGCTAAATACTTTAAATGTATTAGACTACTCAATTATTACACACAGATTTGGTGCAAGTACTTATCTGTATGTGTTAGGGAGCTCAAGATAGGATAACGAAGCATATGTATTGTGCTGCTATGCAGATATAACTCATACAGCAACACAAGGTTAGGTCCTGCAGTCTTGAACAAAGATTTAGTTGGATTTGTTGGCCCTACTGTGTGGAAAACCAGTTATGACACTGCCTGGGGGGGGGCGGACTTGAAACAGGGCATCTAGTTCCCAGAAGTAAAAAAACCAGGGAAAAAAACCTGTTTCTTATAAAGCAACTGCATTCTTTATGGAGAACAATAATTACTGTACCTAACATAGCTTTAAAGAACACCACTCTAACATACAAATGGGAAACTCTGAAGGTCAAAGATGTGCTTTTCTTTTAAGACATTTTGAAGAAACTTTAGTGCTGATCCGACCTGAGTGGCAGCACTGGAGACTCGTCTTCCATTTCCTCACAAAAGCAGATGATATCCCTGCAAGCCCTCATCACAGTGAGTGCCATATCAGTATTTTATCCAGGTCTTTATGCAACGTTCATGTCTAGGGGAGACTTCTTGCCTCTACACTAAGCTGTCTCCATCTACTTCAAACCAAGTCCCTGGCCCAGTCTTTCTAAAACACGAAGGAGATGGGGACTGAGACAGCAGCAATCTGCTTCACAGAAGCAACCAGAGACGTCTCATGGTAACAAGGATCACACAGTTCTGGTCCAGAAGGCACCCAAATCAGGAATTTTTGAGGGCCAAGCCCCTCAGCTGCAAATCTCCTAAGCCGTGCTGTGGTTCATGTTCTATTGCTAAGTAATGACAGGCAGCTCCGAACTACCATAGGTACAAAAATTACAACAAACCAGGGAGAAGCCTGTTATTCAGGGAGGTCTTGATTCAAGCAGAGTAAAAAGACATTATTTATGCAAAAGAACTGTACCAAAATACAAGATTAATTACCTCCCTCTTATGGGGACAAAAGCAGGTGCTTGTTTACACCTTACTGAGGCAGTACCAGGAACAGGAACAGTTGGACTTGGCTTTCTCCAGCACTGGAGCTGCCACGGAGTGGCAGTGTTCACAGAGACCAGTGTGCCCAGCAGGGAGCTCGCAGCACCAAATTCTGGTTTAGCCAGTTTTGTAGCCCTAAGCATCAGTCTCCATCTGGAGACCCCCACTAAATGTTTTTCTGTATTCTGCTACCTTTTTCACTGATTTCAATCATTCCATTACCTCCACTGCCGGCCATAACGCTACCATTTTATTTTCAGAATTTAATGCAGCCTAGAAATAATGCAGAAGTGCCATATCCCAAACCACAGACATGTAAAAAATCAGGACAGACAGCAGTTTAGCTGATCTGGGCAGGAGGTCTTGCCCTAACAGGCATATGTGACATGCTGTCTTGGCGGCACACGCTCACATCCATCTGTTGACATGGAACTGAGCCCACTGCACTTCCACCGTCCTGGTTTTAGTTCATATGCACCACATAAGCTCTGGCTTCAGCAGGCAGGGTGCACAGTGCTGCAAGTCCTAAACCCAACCTCTACTGTCAGCATGGAAAACACTGCAAGAATTCTCACAGTCACAGAGTGGAGAGGAAACATGAAAACAACCCCCAGCCCTGGAGTCCCAGGGGAAAGCAGATCTTTCCAAACAAAAAAACAATAGATCATGAGCATTACAGTGTCTGGTTTAATTTCTTGGGGTCAGTGGATTCAGCAAAAGCAAAATGAACTTCTTTAAATGCCCACAAGCACCTGTAGTTAGATCTCAGAAATTATCACCTTATCTTCCACTAGGCACCAATGAACAACCAGCTTAGTCTTGGGAATGATAAAGAGCAAAATCTAACTTTCACATGTATTTCTACAGAAGAAAGAAACTACATTATTCAGAAATCAGGAAAAGGTAGTAGCTAGATAAAACACAGCACCTGAAAAGCACCAGCAGGTCACAGTGACCCATATACGAACTATTTCCATTACTGTGAGCCAAAACCTGCAACTGTTTGCCCAGTAAATGTGAAGAGGTATCAGAAAGAAGTGTGAACTTCCCTGCGTGAAGATTATGAATCTGCGTCAGAAGAGACTCAGCAGAGAGGGGAGCTCAGGGCCTTCCCTGCACAGTCAGTGGCATAAAGTCGTTTCCCTTCTTCCAGAGGTAACTTGGCAGGGACATTTGTTCAACATTAGCTAAGTGACAGTGGCTGAGAGGGGAGCTGAAGCCCAGCCAGAGCAGCATCACACCTCTGAAGCTTGAAACACTTTTGCAATGCAGACTTAAGACTATGTTCTTTGTCCCAGACATTCCTGTCATTAGATAAATAAAGGTTTTATAACTGCCTTCTCTGGCAAGCTGCAAATATGGTAATGTGGCATTAATAACTTAATACAGTATTAGCTGATAGACAATCAGTATTAGCATGATGTTTACATTTAAAAAATATTATAGAGCACTGTATCTCCAATTCCTATCCTGCCATTAATTCAAATATAGTGCTCATTACACAGCAATTGACATTTCCCTTCTGAATCCGCATCCCGCTCTGCACAGGCCGTGCATCTGCCTGGGACAACCAGCCCTGTAAGCCACCCGCTGATCTAAATTCTTTGCAAATCTAAATTCTCTGCAGAACATCCATGGCGCCTCACTCACCTGAGGCTGCAGCTACTGTTTCAAATGCTGCACCCAAAAAGCTGCAAGGGGGTTCTGAACGTGCAGCCTCCCATTGCACCTACCAAAGGGATGCGTGTCCCAACCTTGCGTTCAGACCCATCTCCCCAGCCCCGTGCCCGTGTTCACTCCTGTCCAGACCAGGGCAAGGTACCAGTCTCGGCCTTTGGGACAACCTAAGTACACTTTGCCAACAAACTTGGGGGCGATTACTCAGTTTCAGCGTCGCAGCGAGCGCCCCCCCATGGCAGAGGGGTCACAGCGCCCGACCCGCAAGCGAGCGGCGGTCCCGGGGCTCACGGCCGCGCGGGAACAGGGGTCCCCTCTCGCTCCCCGCCCTACCTGACCCGTGCTGCTGGCGGAGGATGGCGGCCTGCCCGGGCGGCGGCGAGGCCGAGGAGGCTGCGGCGGCGGCCGTCGAGGCGGTGGCGGCGGTGGCAGTGGCGCTGGCGGCGGTGCCCCCCGGGGCGGGGGCCGGGG
>VZTE01005381.1:4577973-4599420 GCA_013397775.1 Eulacestoma nigropectus | reverse complement strand
CCCCGCACCGCCCCCCGCGCCAGGCCCCGCCCGGCGCCGCCCCGGGGACCCGCGGAGCCGCTCGGGCTCGCTCGCTGCCCGTCCCGCTCCGCCCGAGCTCCCGGCCGGCGCTGGAAGTACCTGTGAAGCACCTGAGCGCGCAGCAATAAACCCGCTGCTGTTTGCGGCAGCCCCCTCCGCGCCCGGGGCTCCTCCTGGGGTGCGTGCCCGCGGCGGATTGCTCGGTTGCTGCCAGGCTTCCGAACTCACTGTGTTTGTTACTTGTTAAAATACATTAAAGAAAAAAACCCCACTCCTATTGATTTAGAAAATAGCATCATAACAAGAAAACGTTTCCATGGATCAGCTGTTTCTCAGGCAAATGTCCCAATTAAAAAATAGAAGCGTCAAAAGTCATCAGTAAAATCATTACTGTGAGTAACAATCACAAGCAGAGTTTGATTTTTGCAGTAAGTAATGTGAGGGAGCTGTTATTTTAATAAATCTGAGGTGCATTTCTAAGATATTGGCCCTTTTCCCCCCCTGGAAATTCCATTAAAAGTCACCATTTTGTTCAGCCACAATTTCATTTAATCACTGTGATGGCCTGGGACGTGTGTTTTAAGATCTGCAGAAAATTTCCTTTGTGTTTTTAATGGTTTCATTCTATACCATAAAAACGATGCTGGATGTGTTAGCTGGATACATGAAGATTTCTACGGAACAAAAGATTTGGAAACATTCTCTTTCTGAATAACTGAATCAGACCAGCTTTGATCTAGTCTTCAGCTCCCCAGCTATCTCCCTGTCCCATCAGAAAAATCTCTGGACGTTGGACTCTGCCAGCTGCTGGCTCCCTGCTAGGAAAACCCACCTGCAAGGTTTTTTCCATCAGGAAATTTCAGTAAAACTCACACAGTCCTGAAGAATACTGAAACTGCATCAAATCAATATTTCTTGCTGGAAAATTTTTTCTTCAGAGCATTTTCAGCCATTCCTACTGATCTTACCACGACTTAAATCCTGTGACAGTCCTCTGGCAGCTCTATGACAATTTGCCTGAAGAGCAACTTGCCTTTCTTCAGATTGGTTACTGGCAGCCTAAATTGTGCCCCAGGCAGGGCAGAGTTCCCCAGGCAGGTGGAGTCAGCCCCTGCCAATCATAAAAACTTACTGTAATAACTACTAAACATCATTTAATTAAATAGTCTAATAATCACTGACACTTTGCTTTTTCACCCAAAAGCTCAGTGTGCTTCATCCAGCATTATTTCTTTTTTCACATGTGGCCTCAGGCCACCTCTCACTGCAGGGGGTTTTATTGTCACCTTGCCAGAGTCCCCACGTAGTGCTTCACCTACCAGGACATGAAGAAGGCAGGGAAAGACAGGACAGACACATGTGGGGAAGTCAATCCACCAGCCACTCTGCTCAGCAGCACAAGTCTTCCAGTCAAATCCCAGGAATGGGTTAAGATGGTCTGCTAGAGAGGCAATTCCATGACTTTGTGCCCTCCACACAAGGATTGATGAGAAAGCTCCTGTTGAATAAACAGATTGAAAACACAACTAATTTTTATATCAAATGACTAGTGACAAATCATGCTTTAAACACTTTTACTCAAGTTTTTATTAAAATTGATGCTTAAAAATTTCTTCTGAGATTGCAACGCTGTGAAAATTTACAACAGCTGGGAAAGTGAAAATATCCAGTTTATGTTAAGTGAGTTTCGTTTCTTAGAGATAAAAAATACATAATAAAAATGAAAAGTAAAGGCAAATGCATTTAAACTTAGTTCTATTTTAATAAATTTTAGGTTGTTATTGTAGTAGTAGTGTTGGTGAAAATTCTATCTCGAATGGTTCCCTCAATTTATAACACTAAACCTTCAGTTTTGCTGTATTTACTACTCCCCAAGTTTGATTTTATATGTAGCAGCTGACACTGAAGTGCTGATATCTTTGCGTTCAATTAAAGTAAGGAATTAGAAACACACAAGAACATGTTTTTTCACAGTATTAAGCTAGAGTAATTCAAGACTCTTTTTATGTTCTCCTGTTCTACTAAAACTGTAATGAGGGACTATTGTGCTCTACACTCACTAGCAAGTACTCTGTGCAAATCACCTTGCTTTTAGGATCATAACAGCATTTGGAGTCATTTGTTGATTCAATCCTGCCAGCAAAAGGGACTTCTACAGCACAAGCTCTCACCTGCCTGCACTCTTACCCCAAACAGGTGATGAATGGCAGGAATGTCATAGGGAGAAGCTCCCTTTGCAGTTGCTGATCCTGCAGCATCATCTGCATCAGCAATTCTCAGAAATCAGGGAAACTATTCAGGTGCTTAAAGTAAAGGCTGTGTTTAGCTGACGACCTTTTTTTTGCTGCAGCTGTCTGTATGGCAGATAGGTACCAGTATTTCACACTTGGGCAAACCGAAGTTGGTTGTTTTTATGGAGAAATCCTATGGCGTTTCCATAGCTTTCCACTTCCGAATCAGATTTTAGTAGAAAAGATTCTCTCTACTGTAGGATAAGCCAAAACACAGGAGCATTTGTTCTGGTAACAGGACTCTCCATCACTTTGTACAAGTGGCTAAATTCCTAGGCCATCCTTGAGGGGATGGTGGCAGGGGAAACTCTGAAGTCCCCTTCCTGGCTCCTGAGCGCCTTTCCAGGGAAGCCAGAAGGAGTCTAAAGGGACCATTGGATGAAACAATAGAATTCCTCCTGAGGGGACAGCCATCTCTGTCATCTCTGAGTCCCATTCTCATACTCCACTGTCAGCCCAAACCCGCCTTGGTATGAAAGGCAGGAGCACCACTGCCCCCAGGAGGGGATGGATGGTGAGTGGTGGATGAGTGCCTGGTGCTTTAGGCAGACACTGTCACTCACAGGGCTGGTAGTGGCAGACATCTCTTGATGTTGCTGGACCATGTTTTATAGCCACTCATGAAATCCCTTACGTGGTTCCAGCACTGTGTAGCTGATTACATTTAGGAATGTCTGTAAATTCTCCCTGTAATATTTTTAGATGACTAGCAGCCCCACTATTTGAATGACCAAAAATACTTTCTAATGGCTGCTTGAGGAGCCTTCACTCCTGTTTGGAGTTAATCCACTCAGAAATTAGGACAGTGCAGATTACCTTTGGAAAGGAGAAGGCTGCAAAAATATCCAAATTTACACACACAAAGCATGTGTGATGAGACATACTTTGAGCTGGTGTAAAAGCACTGTAACACACTTGATGTGACATGGTATTCCTACCATATTTAATATTCATCTCTCCCCTAAATCCTCTGGCAGAAGTAAGTCCTGTTCAACATTCTATTCCTAGATTTTTGTCAGGTTTTTTTTTCTTCTAATTTTTCTCATTAGACTGACATATTTTCCTAGTCACAGGGGCCAGTTTTGCTTCTAGTCACAGAAAGTAAATGTTGTTGCACGTGACCCCTGTGGACATGGAGGGCTGGAACAGACAGTGCTGTCGCTCACAGCTCACATGAGGGGTTCCAGCACGCTCTGGGGCTTGGGGTGCCTCCCTGGAACCTGAGAGTGCTGATGGCCTGCTGAGGAGCTTCTGCAGACTGCATTTTCTTTAGAAAATAGATGAGAGGCAGAAGAGAATATTGGTTATAAACAGACCCAAAGAAGCAAAAGGAGAGAGACGCTAAAACGTTCGTATCTCTGCTTCCAGCGCAGTGACCTTCTCTGTGGAGCTTCTATCTCAGAGTAGCTCACAACAGGCTGGCAACTGCCACCCTGGTTGCCTTTAAAATGTCACTGGTTTAACATGGAATCAAGAAGTATAATTGCCTTGTTTCCTCCTTCTTCCCACCCCTCAAATTCCAGTCCTGATCAGGCCCAAAACAAGCCGAAAACATATTTGTGTTCCTGGAAGAAGTTTGTAAAAGGTCACAAAAACTGCAAGTTCAAAGGGCTGGATTGTTTTCAATATACACAATGAATTTCCTATTTGCCATCTCCAAGCAGGGCCTGCACTGCCTTGAAGTCATTCCAGAGTCCAGGTGATAGTCAGAAGTCTAACACAGTGTCTGAGAAAGACCCGCTTGGTGTCATATGAGGAAATTCAGGGTTAAAACTGGCAGACCATGCTATCTCTTTGGTTTATTCATCCTTGCTCTGTACAAGTGACATTTCCACCACAAAAATGCATTTTACTTTCCATGAAACTGATTAAGGCAGAAAGCATGTTTCTGCATTGTGGCCAGGCATGGTTCTCACTTTATGCAGCAAATGCATTTTTAATTAACTTTGGTTTCTACTTTTGCTTTCTTATCTGACATTCTTTGTTAAATGATCTAACAGGATGAGACACTTGTGCAGAAACATATAGAAAGAGAAGGCAATGCATTCATAATAATGCACCAAAATCTCTCATTCTGGTATACCATGCTTACAACAAAATCAAAGACAGTCGGAAAGTCAGGTTATTCCACACTGTAAAACTTATCTGAAATTTATGGCATATAGCCTGTTTTAATAAAAGACATGATGCTGGCTGCCTCACAGACAGGAGTATAAGATGGCATGAGAAGAAAACATAAAAATTGTTATCAGTCAGGTCCATCAGCATGTGGGGTTGGCGTTTGGCAGCTCAGCCTGCAGCAGATGGGAGCTGCTGCTCCTCCACTGCTCAGTGCAACCCCTGCATACGAAAGGGATCGAATGCTTTTATTGGGAAGAGCTTGAATGAGGTGGATCACCCAGAGGCAGAGAGCAGAGTAAAAGCCAACTCAGCTCAGTCTTGAGAATTATAAAAAAATACTGTGCTTTGCAGAGTATGCTAAATACAGGGTAGCAGCCAAAATTCCACATTACCATGAGAAGCTCTGGCTCCGAGATGTCCTAGCAGTGCCCCACAGAATGGAGGTGAATATTTTTGACTCTGAAATGTCTCTACCTACACACTGTGGTTACTTCCTGTGAGTAAAATGTTTAACTTACACCAAGATCTTTATAAATTATATTAGATCACCATATCTAAGTCCAAGAGAGGAACACCACTGAGTTAGGCAAGACCTCGTATTTCCCACTGGGCTCAGAGAAATTCATAACCTTTCCCACACAGAAAAGCAACATATATTTGACCTCAAAGAACTCCCAGGAACTCATATGGAAAGAAATCCATGTAAGAAACCAACAGATCAGACAAGATCTGCAGCAAACTCTTGAACACCTAGGCCTCAGTTCTGCAGGTGTTTTTGTGACCCGCAATATAAATATAAATGGCAGACCATAATAAAAATAATACATATTAATATAGTATATTATAATAGAATATAATATAAATATAATATAAATGTCTCAACAATCTCCAAATGTAAAGGGGGAGGAGATGTACCTGCTGTGCAATGTTATAAAGAAGCATATATGTTCTCCCATGTGTAAAACCAGGGAATTTGCTTTACTTTTTAAAAAAGCTAAGACTGTTTTGCCTTTTCTATACATTATTTTCATTGCCAGGATCACATCATGCTGGGCTCTCCACTAAGTACAAAGCTAGAAAATCTAAAGGATTAGAAATTCAAGTCACATCTATCCAGTTCTTTGAGAGAGATTCAATGAATGACTGGAGAATTAGTATAATTACTGCAACATCACAGATACTAAGCAAATAAAGCCTGATTAAGTAGAGGTGGGGAAGTGAGTTTTATTTGCTTAGGATGCATGATTTACTTTCCTCTCCATATTTTTGTTTCTTTAATAATAAATTCTTGATAAACAATTGGAAGGAAAACTGTTGCCATTTGAAAGTCATCTCTTTCATCCTTCTGGGCAAGAGCTGAAGGTAAAGGTAGAAAAGCTTTTAGTCTAAACATGGTTGAATTAGGTTTCCTGATGTGGCTGCCAGGTAGCTCGGAAATGAGGCACTGAGGGTGAGAGGAATCTGCTCCTGCAGAAGGCAGAGAGAAAGCTGAGTCAGCAGGACTTGCAGCATCCTCTGCAGTGTGATGGCCTCTGATTCCTGGCCTCAGCCCGGTACAGGGGCGATCTTCCTGCTCACCTGTGGGCCTTTCACCACAACCAATTGCTTTAAAATCTGTTTAACACACAATACATTCTATTTTATGTAGATCTATATTTATATATATATAGACATAGTGTCTATATAGAGATACACGGTGTTCAGAGTTGTGCTGTAAATGTTCTATGAGGTTTTCTATATTAAATACCTTTATAAATGGCACTTAAGCTGTGAGAACATAAGGGAGTACTCCAAATGGATGTGGGTTACTGCAGCAGGCAGTTTGGGGTTTAAGTCCATAGCATGTCAACTTACTATGTTTTTGAATCATGGGTGAGTGAGACAGCAAGGGAAAAGGTGTTGGCAGTGTGAATCTGGTGAGTTGGTAAAGCCAAAATCATGACCTTTATTAAATCAATGAAATCAGGAAATGTACAGAAACCCCATCTTTCCAATTAATACCAGAGCACAAAACATCAGAGTGCAAAGAAAAGTTCGAGTAGAACAAGAATCTTATAGTACATGTAAAACACATGCACCATGGAAAATCATATTAGGTGCAAATATGTAGACTGAAGCACAGAAAGGCTTCTAGGTATTCCATTAATTTTCCTTTAGACATCAAGAATGTATTTTTATTTTTTAAGGAACTGTCTGCAGCTGCTCTCTGCCTAAACCACAAAAACCTATCCACTTAATAAAAGAATGCAACACAACTCATTGAAGCCAACAGTTTCAAAAAGCATCCATTAATTTTGGATGCTTCTGGTTTTTGATGTCTCTCTTAATGAACTTGAATGCAAACATGCTCTTAATAATTCTGCCAAAACTGAGCTAATAAGTTGATGTCTTCGTTTATCAACTGAAACACCTGACCTCATGCTCTACAGATGAATCAGATGCTCTGACTTAATCATTTGTATTACTTTTCTTTATATGAAGTAAAAAGAAACTTTGGGCCCGATTCCCTATTCTGTTCCCATTCCTCTCAGCAGCTCTGGCTCTGGGAGAAAGCCTGGACGGAGCAGTCTGACTGAGAGGGGGTCCCTCCACACCCCTCCCATCACAGCATGCATTTGTGGAAAGGAGAAGGGGATGTGGCAGGACGTGTGTTTTTTGGTTTGCAGACAACCCTTCCATTGACAAGGCACCTCTTCAGCCTGTTGGTGAATCAGCCCATTATCCACTGTCTCAGAAGGACTGTGAGAGACCATGGATCCTCAATTAGAACTGAAATGACTCTTTGGTCCAAGCAGGATCAATTACTTGCTGGAGTTTCCTCAGTGCTGTAGTTACAAAGCTGCATGGCTGATGGATGTGTAGAGTAAGTGCTGGACTGGGAGGTGACACTGGGGAAGTTTGGCCATGGCCTGTTGACACATTAATATTTTATGGATATGGTAGGAAGGACTCAGACTGAAGAAAACTGAACTGCTTATTCCCCAAATGAGAGGAACCAGTCAGTGGGGGTGTATCAGGCAGGTGCTGGCTCTCAGTCGTAAGAGGCTGGGTTCAGAGCTCCAGCCACTGACCTGAGAAACTGAGATGTGAGGGATGCCTCTCAACTTCTGGCTGGCAAGGTTGGAACCCACTCCTGGCCAGGATGAATTTTCTCTTGGGTAATTTTCCTGCAGCCCATGGCTCTAAAGGAATTTTTCCCAAAGAAGAAAGAGTTGCATAGCCCCAAAGGACCAACAACATCCAGGAAGAGGAGCTTGTCCCCATTCTCCAAAGAGTTTGTGGCACCAGAAGACTTGGGGATATGCTGCCACCACCAAAGGAAAGATGGAAACTAAAAGGCAGATTGTTCTTGATTCCACATCCTTCATGTGCAGACTCTGACGTTTTTTCTCAGTGTTCTCAGGGAAATGAGGTTAAAAATAATTATTTCTCACCTACCTTATCCCAAGATCTGAACTGGTTAACTTCTGACAGGTCATCCTTTTGTACAGATTCTAGTAAGAAACACCAAAACCTTACCTCAGCAGAACTTTTGGTAGGTGTGGAATAGAAGTTGTGCATTACAGAGTGGTAACTAATAATTTTCATCAGACAGGAGTTTGTTAGGTGCAAAAAGGGCGGGCAGAAAATACTGGCTATAGACAAAGCCCAATACTCACAGGAGGTATTTAACATATGGGAAGATGGATTCAAGGAAATGCTCAGAAGAGTTTGACTTTTACAAAATTTTAAGTAATGTTTTGCCAGCTTAAAATAATAGTGACCACTGCAGAAATACACAAGTCCCAGCAATTAACCTACAAAAGCATCTTGGAAAAGTCTGAAACAAAATATCTTCATTAAATGAATCTTTAGAGGTGAGCAAATAGTTCTAACAAACAGTTCCATGGACAAAAAGTTCTATTTGCAGACTTTTAGAAAAAAACTGCAACACACTCTTGTTCAAAGTGGCTGCTTTTAGGGATAAGCATGAGTCTGACTTCAGGTGCTCCTCCACGAAAGCTCTACTGTCAGGAGGCTCATTTAGGTGATAACACGTAGATAACAAAACTCAGACACATAAACATGTTTCTCCCTTCCCGGTCTCTCATGTGGGTGAGAGCCCTGGTGCTCAGATGTGACTTTGCTCTGACTTAGACCTTCTACACGGTGACAAGTGTTGAGCAGAATGCTTATTTCTGAAGCTGCATTTCAGTCATGTCCAGCTCGGTGCAGGCAGTCATTCTGGCACGGAGGCAGGTATCCAGGTGAATTGGGAAGGACGGGCTTCATAGCATGCTGGGAATTAATTTAGTTTCTGGGACTTGGGCTGTGTGAGTGACATTTGTGAAGCATTGCAGGGCAGTGGTCATGGTGCTGGGGGTCTGCAGCTCCAGCCCAGCTGAGCCCAGGAACTCCTGCCCAGCCCAGGACCCAGAGCCTGCTCAGAGCCTCACCTGCCTTCAGTGCATTGCAGCGACAGGGAGAAGATAAAGGTTTCATGAGCAGAAAGGTATTTGAAGCAAACAGTAAAAACTTTATAAATGTTCTAGAATTCAGATGTTTACAGATGCTTAAATATTAAGGCTTTCACTTCACTAATGTGAGATTAATCCACCATGTAAAAATAGACATTTGCTTAAATAAATGGACCACACTGCTAGTTAGAAATTTCCATTGTTCAGAAGGTCTGCCTTATTTTGATCTTTTTTAGGAGATAATCCTCATTATCCTGTATAAAATTTACCATAATATGTGTTCTCTGTTAGAGATCTTTGCATTCAGCAGTGATCCTGGCTACTGTGGAGTTCAGGTTTGCAGGAGGAAACTGGGAAGAAGTTATGAAGATGTTAACTGTGATGATAACCAGAATTAATTCAGCCACAGCACTGTTAGCAGATGAACACTGTGAGGAAAAATCTAAGCACTGATTGAGTTTTCTATCCAGCAAAATCAGTATTTTTATTAGAGCTGGGAGTGCATTTGCAGTCTGTTCCACTGCTCCCAACTTAAACCACCGTATGTGGAAGTTGTCTGTGTCTCCACATCATTATTCTGTGTATGAAAACTCTACGTGTGACGTTTTCTGCTTTTCTATTTTTATTGCATCTTCCTTAGCAGTAAAGCCTCTCTGAGCTGTGCTTTACACCTCGGAACAAGTCCGTTGGCCAGATGGTTGCTGTACCAAATGGGGAGAGGTGTCAGAAGCGCTTTTGCGTACCTGGGCACTGAGGCGCGCAGTGCTGCCCCTCGCAGGGACACGGGCTGAGCGCACCTCGCCGGCTCGGCACGGGGACAGCAGGCACGGCGACAAAGAACACCCCTCTGGGAACAGTCCTTGTGCTGGAGATGGGCTGCCCTGCCTGAACTACCCGGCTGTGCCTCTGAGACCAGCTCCTGACAGCCAAAACCCCCATGAAAATATTTTCTGTGCTTCCTTCCTGTATGACGCACATGGCTGCTGCCATAAACACTATCCCCAATGTTTCAAAGAAAGCTTTGAATGGGAAGCTTCTAGCTGGATTTCAAATCATAACCTCACCATGCTTCATCTTATCCTGATCACCAGGATTACATTATCTGCTTCATAGAGTATCCTCTTATCTTATGGCTGATTATTCCTCACTGCTGCTTATGATTTTGTACAAAACCTTTCCTTTTCAGGAAAGGTGTCTTTTAAAGTCCAACTTCATGGCCTTGTTTTGTGGATTAGAAAAGCCAAGTCGAATAGGCAGGACTGGTTGGCTGATGGGACTCTGGTGAAGTACATGGCAGTGAATCACATTAGCTAATGGTTATTCAAAATCCTGATTAAAAAAAGCAATATTTTTTTGCATTAGGAAGCTCTTCTGTTGTCTATAGGTTCCCTGTCAACATGATACTATCAAGTCAAAAGCAGATCTGTGGAAAGCAGAGGCCTGAAGTTGGTGATGGCAGTCATGGCTAAAAGGATGCAAGCAGTGAGGCCGGGGTGGCCTCCCCAGCACTGCTGTCGTGAAGCCTCCAAAATATCTCACCTTTTCAGGGTTAAAGCTGATAACCAGAGATGACTAAAAAAGCAGGTAGACTTCTGCTCTAATGTGACTACTGTAACGATTTAAGTTTTTAAGATACTCTCATATGTACTTAGCTTTTCTTCCAAGATCTTTTTTGTTGTTTTGGCTGTACTTGGATCAACCTATAGATCCAGCAACAGCTGCTGGCAGTTATGGCAGTTATTTTTGACCTTTTCCTGAGAAATAGCTGATAGCTTTCCAGACTCTTTGTCTAATGGTAGAGTTTAAACTAAGACTAAAATGTTCATCTGATTGCACTTGTACTTGGGGCTTACTCAGGTAGAAAAAACAAGTTGCACTTTTGACAGAGACCTGCTTCCAAAAATATTGAGCAAGCATTGGGCTACAACTTTCTATGCTACTGAGTTGTATTGCACAGAGAATTTGGCACAATATTCCACACACACTGAAAACCACCTTTGTAGTTTATGAAATGTAAATACCATAGCATGAATTTCTATAGGTACGAGATTAGAAATGATAGCCTGTGGAAAAAGTCTTATTCATAAAGTTCAGTTTGTTGGAAAATGTAATGAGTCACCATTTAGTCTACAAATATATTAGTCTATAATTTTTTTAAATTCTCCAAAGTTATTGATAGGCTTTAGTATAACCTTGATAATATATGAGGGCACTTTACACACTTTACAGTTTTGGATGTGGTGAATCCACTGTTAATTACAGAAATGTCTGCTTGCAAATCTAGGATACCACCTGTCCTAAAACTATCCTTTATCTAGCCTCTGCCTACATTCTGTGCAGCTGTACTTTGCCATTGCACTCAAAATAAATAGGAGTATGCTGCAGTACAAGTTAATGAATAAATGACAAATTACTAAAACTGTCTGACCAAATTATTCAATCTCTTCATCATGAGTCAGAAATTCTACTTATGTTTCTTCATCATCTGCATTTGCTTGTGTATGCTCCCTCAAAGCATGCTTTTTAGTTATCACTGTTATTACACACTTTAATGGTTGGTTAGATATGTCAGATTTTTGCAAATTCAGTGAAATGCCAAACAGAGAAAGCACATGAAACACGGTGTTGTTTCTACTGAAGAATTATTTTTTCCCGCATTTGATTTGTGCTGGTGTTCAGAGACAGAGGGAAGGAAGAAGGTGTTCCTGATACCACACGCCGATGCTGCCAAACTGAATGCCAAGAATCATTCCTGTCTTGGACTCAACAATGGTTTTGGTTTTATCCCTGTCTTTGGACTGGAGGTTTTGTGAGCTGACTTGAACAATCTCTGTGAAGAGACTGTACCTTACCTCCAGGACAAAGAGCCACATAAATCTTTGGTTTAATTAAACAGTAGTGGTGGGGATCCATTCTTTGATTAGGACATTGTGGAAATACCAGCTTGGAGTGGCATGGAGAGTCTGTTATTTTCCCCCAGCTGCTCAATGTCATTAGTCACCTCTCATGGCTGATTATCTGGAATTCTCTGGCAGGTGCTTGATGGGCACTATAGCATTTGTGTTTGAAAATCTTGCCTTGCTCGTGCCCATAATTAATTATTTTTAGCACTTTGGTGATGCTTCTCTCCTCAACCCAAGAAGTAAATTTTTCTTCCATTCCTGTAACAAACCCTGATAACATTTTATATAAATGTTATTGCTGACATTTGTTCTGATTGGTAAGTGCAGAGAATGGCCTGCCCATGGAATTGAATGGATCCAACCCAACCATCTTAGCAGGAAATGGCTTTCAGGGCTCCAGATATTGGCTAACTCCCCCTAGGGCCTTCCTCTAGCTTAGGATGAGCCAGGAATTCACACGGATGCACGTGTAGAGCTGCAGCCACTGCCTGCAGCAGTGAGGGCCAACACACCCAGTGTACCTGAGCAGGTGGGACACAGCAGGTGGGGGCAGATAGATTTGGGTCATTTCTCCCAAGCTGTTATACCAAAATTGTGTATTTTTGAGCAGTGGTTTTGATTCTGTAGAATCACCCACAGTAGACAGCCAACAATCTCCATCCTCAGGGAACGAAAAGGGAAAAGTCCCTGTGATGGAGAAGGAGAACTTCAAAGTCTCCATTTCAGCTCCTTCATCTTATGCTCCTTTTCACATAACAGTATCTAATCACAGCACATATGAATCAGTTCTGCCTCGGGGTCATAATTTCCTCTGTTCTTTGACCCTCTGCAGATGAGAGCCTTTGCACCTTTCCTGGGGATGGACACTGCTCACTGGTGCTGCTGAAGGCAGGAATGGACCCTGCTCATCTCATGCTGGCTCCTCTTTCCCACGGTCATCAGCTGAGTGCATTTTTATACCTTATTGAAATGCACAAAAATGCACTGTCCAATTTGACAAAACTTCCAACTAATTACAAAGTACTTTTTGCAATTTCCTATGTAATATCCTTTTGAAAGTTGTCCTGTTTTCTTTCTCTTTGAATGCGTATTCAGAGCAGGCAGATTTGTAGGCACACAATAAGAAGTTGATTTTGAAAAGAGGTAAATAAATTGCACTGGCTAGAAAAGGGTTTCTTGCTGCCCTTTTATTATGATGTGCACACAACTTGCTACAAATTCTTTACTTTGCATTTCTATCACAAAGATAAATGAAATTGTCAATCCTGTTCACATTTCCTTTTGATGGCTATATAAAAGTAATAGCCAGGGTGCCAAAAAAAGCTTTCATTAATTCTTCTATTTATTAAGGTGAAAGGAGGACTATTTTACAAACAAAGAAGAATAAACAGATTGTGGTGAATGTCTGCTCCTTTTCCAGGGAATATACTTTCTTTATTCCTAACTTTAGAATGACTTTGAGCTGTTCTTAAAACAGATAAAAAACTTCTTGATTTCAGATTTCTGTAGTTTTATCTCAGTATTCACCACTGCAACACTACACAGGATAAGTGAAATGTTGTATGGTAATGTTGAAATTTAATCCAGGGAATAAGACCACACTTTAAAAATAGAAAGAAAAGAAAAAATTTGTACTCGTTCCACGGAGATATCTAATATTGAGGAAAAAACAAAATGAAACAAAAAACTAAACAAAAAAACCACCCCACACTGCTTTTTATATGTGATAGATATAGATATCAGCGTCATTTCTTCAAAACCATCTTGGGAAAAGATGCCCTCATAAATCATATTTATTAGGAGTAGTCTGGAGCAGAACAAGCCCTGCGTGCTGCCATGGAGCTGACACAGAGTCTGCCCGAGCTCCCCCTGCCTTGGCAGCACACCAGAGCTCCAGCCCAGGGGACAGCGGGGACCTGCTCCAGCGCCAGCAAGGTGGAACAGAGCGCGAGGTCCGTCCCCACCGCCGCTGCCAAACGCTGATCCCTCGTGGCTGCGGAGGGCTGGGCACAAGGACGAGGGGGAGGAATGGGGAGGGTAGAAAGCCCCCGTGGGGAGGCAGCAAAAAGGGGAGAGCTGGACATCAGGGGGGAAGGTCATGGGGAAGTGAGACGGGCACTGCCCAGGCACGAGACACCCTCTGAGATGGCCATCAAGGGAAGGAGAGCTGGGGACCTGGACAAGGAAGTGGAAGAACCAGATTATGGCTTCCCCAGATCGTCTCTGCAGATGGGGGTAAATCTGCCTGAAGGGAAAGTCAGTTCTTACAGTCTAAGAAACTTATGTGGATTTGGACCTTTACTTTTTTCACAGCACTGGTGTTGTTTTGTTTTTTGTTGTTTTTTTTTTTTTTTTTTTTCCTAAATTTATTTTTCCCCCCATAGTTTTGCCCTTACTGGCAGAGGAATGGGATTTATTAGATTTTGAGAAAACAGCTAGTCCCAAGAGACAAATAAATCTTCAGAAACTCTGATAATCAAGATGGGGAGATTTCAAAATCACACAATGTTTAGCAGTATCATTGTAACTTCCTGTCCTGCCTGGAAAGTATTTGAGCAGAGAGTTCGTAAATGCTTAGGTGAGGAAGAAATCTCTTCCTCTAGGGACAAGGTAAGGGCAATACTTCCCTGAACTCCATGAAACGGGACCAAGTCTAAATTACCACACCAAAGTTGTCTTTGTCCTTCCTATGAGCTGCAAAAAGTCTCAGGACAATTAGTCCTGTCTTTTTTATTATTTCAGTGTGGCATTTAAAACCCCTGACCTTTCATCACATCTATTTAGCTCTATATCCATGGCTCAGGAAAAAATTAAAAATGAGATGCATATTCTGTGGCTGGCAGACAAATGCAGTACTAATTCATTTTCTGGCTAGAACAGTCCAACTGTGTTTAGTTTTTCCTTCCTGCATTCACATCTAAATCAGCCTCCGCTCTTCCACTGCTCTTTACACACATTACCATCTATATGTGTTTATGTGTCGTTGTATATCTTCAGAGTAATTTTTTACTACAGTTCTTATTAGTACAGAATATATAAGACATATAAGACTGCAAAGGTTTGAGTTTTCAGAATATAAAACTCTTTTGCTTGTTTAGATGTGGCTCAGCCTGCTCTAAACGTGACCATAAAGCATTCATTCCCAGACACTCAGAGGCCACAAAGCATGATATTGACTCTGCTCCTGGTGCAGCTGCGTGTGATGTTATTCACAGCCAAAGCCCCAAGCCATCTTTCTACCCCACTTTGAAGGAATCACTCTCTTTATCAGTGAAGGAAACAAGCAGCTTGTCTGCTACAACATTCAGAAACCTCCTCTTCCATCTCCTTCCCTCCCTTAGCTACAATATGAACATCAGATATGGGAGAAAAATAACGCTGTGTTTCCCAATGCAATTAATTTTACAATAGTTCAACTTTAACACCTTTGGACATAAGCACAAATGGGAAGAAAAATCAAAGCTTAGATTCACAAAGCCATGAAAACAGCAGTAAACATCCAGCAAAAAAAATGTTTCCTTATCATCTGCAAGCAAAGGATTTAGCCACTGGGAGATGTTTTAAAACCAATTATTTTAAAACCTACATAAACACTATTTCTGCTTCCATGTGAAAATCATATCCAGTTCCAAAGGCTTCAGGAAAACCAGGCATAAAAACTTGAGATCTTACTTGAAAACAAGAGGTATCTGAAAGTGCAGCCTTCCCTGAGGAAGCCACAATTTAAATACCAAGTTTTAGACAAAGCAGAAAGACAAAAACTCAAAACCAACCCACACCTTGTATCAAACTCAGCTGTTTTTACAGACTAACCCTAGTTTTTTATTACTGTGTGTTTTGACAGATATGGTGCCACCCAGTGCCATGCATTTGCCATGCTGGGGACACTGCCTTTGCCAGCACCCTGTGCAAGTGCTCTGCTGGGGTGAGAGAGAAGACAGGGGGTACACCAGATCAGCCTTTAATTTCTCCAAAGCAGAGACAACCCTCCATCTGTTTGCACAGGCCAGCACTAAAAGAAGCTTTGACTGTGGTGAAAATGTCAGTATGTAAGGATTGAGTCCCTGGAGCTTTCCCAGCTAGATTGCTTTTTCTCCCCACACCTTCACCCCTGCTTTTAATTTTTTTCCTTTTCATTTTGGATTTTTTTCCCATGACACTTAAAAATGATATAAATATTATGGGCCAGGTTCTTGTCTCCTGAACTAATAATATCGAAGCAGCGAAGGTGTCTGTGTTTAAGAATACAGGACTCTCACCAGCTACTTGGCTGAATGTTCTTTGCTATGCAAAGCTCTGCAATACTTCCAGGAGTGCCTTATAATGTCAGCCTTTGGAGTATGATAAGGTATCTCTGTGGTTTCATATTGCATCGAGTGGAAATCCAGCATACAAATGACTTGCTCGGGAATATTCTACACAAAATTATTGAAATTTTTAAGCCGTTTCTGCTTTTACTGAGGGAGTGAAATAGATTATATGGTATTGAAGCATTTTTAGGAAAGTTTTTTACTTTTTGAAAAGGTCACTTAAGTGAAGAGTGTTATATTTATGAACTATCATATATTTGTGCTGCTGTAGGTTCCCCTCCATCACCCAAAAGAAAGGGCAGTACGTCAGGACGGTCAGGAAAAATCAGGTCTGTTTGGTAATAACGCTATTTCCAGACCATGCAACTACCAACCCATATGAAATTTTACTAGAATATCACTCTCTTGCCTGCAGAATGGCTCTGTACCTGATGTTCAATCATTATATTCATTAGTGGGGAAAAATCCTTCAGGACTATGATTCTTTTTAAAAAGCCATATGCAATTGTGTGGCTAAAAAGCAGAAATGTCTTTAATTATATCAACCACGCTTGCAAATGAAAGGCATAATAACCCATCTGCATCTGTGTAAATCGGGTATTAGGCCTGAAGTCAGGATTCATTTGTGTACATCTATTTAAAAAATAAAGGAGTAAAACACATGCACAAGCATAATGTTTAGAGTTTGTGATGGATTGGAATGATATCAAAGGGTGTCAGAACAGTAAATTAGTGATATCACACAAACAGAAAATCATGGGAGATGCTAGATGATGGCATGAGAAAGAAGGAAATTTACTTCCACATTTAGAGATTTTTCTCCACAAAAGCAATGTGAATATTTTCACTCAATCCCTCAATTTACCAAAGTTGCAGAGAAGGCTTAGGAATATCTTAAAATTGGAGTACAAAGCTGGCATCCTTCCCTGAGCGTCAAAGAGCTTCCAGTAGCAGACATCAATATGATCATTAAACTTTCTCCTCCAGATTAGGCTTCAGATTCTGGCAGGGAGCTATACTCACTCATTTTAGATGTAAAATTAAAATTTACATTAAAAGAGTTTAAACATCTATAAGGAACATCTGGTAGTCCTTTCCCAAACACTGAATAAGCAAGGACTCCAGGACTGGCTCTTTTGTTCATGTGTATTTGGTTAAACTATACAACAGCATCAGTGTCAAACAAATGGATGTACTTGAAAGAGCTACAAGGAATTACAAAAGACTCTTGCTCTCCTTACATCAGCTCTGTGATGCTTCCTGCTCTCGCCTCTGGTTGAAGCTGGTGCTGTAAACAAACAAACAAATCCCAGAGCTGCGCAGAGGGATTGGAAACATCACCAGCCACAGCTGGGGAATAAACCCAGGCATCCTGCCACTGGAAAGGAACACACACGTGCTGAGCCTTTGTGGAAACCTGTTCCCTTCAGCCATGTGACAGGGCGGGGCAGCAAGGACTCTGCGAGCAAAGCCAGTGGGTCTCAGGATGCTTCTCGGGACTGTTGTGGAACTGCTGCTACCATTAGTAGCAGTGCAGTAAAATCCTTGTAGTTTAACAGCGGAAAACAAAAGAGTTTATAGGAGAAAATAAACTTCACAACTCAAAACGCACTCTACAAATACTGGGTCAGTTCCTGCTGTCCTGATTCACCCAAGCACTCAGGCCTTGGCTGATCTGAGAGCAGCCCTGTCTACAGCCAGGGCTGGTGCCAGTCACAGCCATTTCAGCTTTATCTGCTCCCCTCTGGGAATTCCACTGGGAAGCTCCATTAAGGGCTTATGGTCCCAATGCAGAAAATGCACAGGGAGTAGAGAGTTTCCTCCAACAGGGATTAAAACCCTGGCCCTGGGTGTGTTAGTAATCAGTAACCTTGTCCTGTTAGTGCAGTTTGTATTTTGTAGTGGTCATACATCTAACAGTAAAGTACATTTGGTTAATGGATCCCTGCCAAAGAGCACAGGAATATAAGTAATTCTTACAAGGAAAACTTCTAAAAATAGTGCTACATGTTCTAAGGGATATTACTGATTAAGGGTCGCTGCTTCCTCTCCCACTGGGACTATTTCTGTGCTTGGTGCTGGGCAGCCTGGGCTGGAGGAGACAGAGTTCAGGCTGACAAAAGAAATTAGGGGAGCACATTCAATAGTGACATAAGACCTGGAGGAGTTGATTCCTTGCCTCTGGGTTCTTATGCCAAAAAAAACAAGGAGATTTTGTTCTCTAGATATTTGTTCTTTTTTTTTTTTCTATTTTTCTTTTCAGTGTCTGCATGAAAGAAAATCTAGTTTTATCTGGTCTTAGACCAATTAGTACTTCTGCCTGTGGAACCTATTAGCAGCATCAACAACAGCAGATATGTTCAAAATATAAAGCTGGTCATTCCTGTGCTTTCATCTTAATTGGAGCTTTAAATCTAACACTGTTTTAATCATTTAAATAATGCTGGAAAGAAAAGCATGGGTTTGGGGGGTTAAAAAATCTTTTATTTCCCATTTTTTTTCAGAAAGTTATGGTAATTATTTTTATAGTGACAAAAAGATTATTTGACTTAATTTAATACAGAAGATTAAGTTCTCAGGAAAGAAAAATACTGTCATCTACACAAGTGGAAAAACAATGCCAGCTTTTCCCCTATATCATTAGAAGAACTTCCCCATCCATCTGTGGGACAATCCTGTCCTGGGATGTGTGGTAAAAATAATGCTGCAACTAAAATGTGGGGCACAACCAAGGATCAGACATCTACATCCAACTCACAGCTCTAGAAATTCCTTTTTTCTTCCCTCCTGAATAGTTCTATACTGGAAAGTCTCTAGATTTTCTCCCTTATAATACAATTTTTTAGAAATTCTTTTAAATTAAGTTTAGCTGTGAACTAATGGAAATAAATTATCTATGAAGTATATCATGGTGGTCCTGGTCTTGCAGTCTGCGGTGCGATGATAAATGACCAGCCTCATAAAATAGCTGTTAATAGATTTTAAAGCCAGAGGGGAAAATTATGATCATCTAATTCTGACCTCCAGCACAGCACTGGTGCCTGGACACCCCCCTGTAACTTCTGCATCAGGGCCACAGCTGCTCACAGAGTGCCAGGACATTTTTCAGCCAGACAAGCCCAGCGGCCCCTTTGGAAAGAGTGAGATGGATTCTCACCTGGTGAAAATCAGAATGGTCGCAGCACCATGTTACACCACATGGAATTCTGTTCTACTGCTCTCTTGTTTTATGGTGCCATGAATCCTGTTTGCTTCCCTCACAGTGCCATTCTCTTTCTTTGCCTGAGCCCTCCCTCTTAAGCTTTCCTATTGCTCTTGTATCTCCACCCCAGCAAGCTGTCTAAGCACCAGCTTTCCTTCTCCTCTCTGCAACCCGCCCTCAGGCCCTTTCCCTTTCGTGATCACCGTGTCTGCTGTGCTGGCTCTACCAAATCCACGTCTTGGCACTGCTTTCTAGGGACTGACATCAATATCTTGCTCATGACAGCACAGTCTGCAGAAGGGTCTCTGCTGACTTTTCATCCACTTGGGGAATGCTTCACTGATTGTAAGGAAACCATGAACAGAGAGAGGGGGTAAATTACTTAACCAATCCTCTACCAATCTGTTATATCTGCTTTGAGAATTGTGAGCACTATAACTCTCTGCTTTCAAGGTTTGTGCTCTAATCAGTTACTTCAAGATAGGAAACAAAGATTTTTGTTCAGGTTGCTGTATTTTTCAGCCTGTATTTCCACATCCAGGATAAACTCCACAAAGTAGAGTTCATGGCTGGCAGTGCTGATCATTACTGTTCAGAACTGCTACACTGTTCTCCTCCTACTTAAAAAGTTTTAATGCCCTGTGGGTTTTAAAGTTAATTTTTTCACTAGAATAAAGTCCAAAATGGAGTTTGAGTCCTAAGAACTTGCCAGTTTTGATCTGCTCAACACTATTCTTTATATGTGTGCAGGCACTTTTCACCCTGATGAGGCAGTTTGCCAGCCCAGACTCTATACGATTCCTATTAAATAAATATACAAAGAATTAACTAAATAAAGCAGATGTACAGAAACCAGCCACACTCATGAACTGACAGATAGTGACAGGAGAAATACCAGAGTGGGCTCCACTGGCTCTCTCTAAGACCTCTTCCCAGATGCCAGGAAAGAGAAACAATTGCTGAAAACTCACCTGAAAGGCACTTGGAAATGCCTGCAGTATTTATTTAGTGACATGTGTTCCTGTGCAAGTGCCAGCAAACACTAGTGCAAGAAGCAAAGGTAAGTCACTCTTCTGCTGGCTTAGTCTAACCAAAAAGGATCAAAAGTGGGGTGATCTGAACTGATTCTTGAACGTGGCTTTTCTGGTTAGCACTGTACAATGCCCATACAGCACCGTCAAGACTTGAGGATCTGAGAGCATAAAGCAGATTTCAAGCCTGAAGAGCAAAAGAAATTCCTTGGCTTGGGCAGATGGAAAAGGACACTTCTCTTCTCAGCTGTCCAGCAATCCAGGAGCAGAGTTTAGTCCAGTGAGAACAAAAATAGCCCAATAAAACCTGCTGGCTGCAGCAGTACAGATGGCTTGTACCATCTCCTAAGCCATTTACTTTTAGAAGCTGAAAAATGGCAGCGCTGAATTTTTAGGTGAACATTTCACTGCAGGTGATCATCGTAGAGAGAAGTGTTAACTCAGGCTCTCATTTTGCATCCGTTCTCTCAGTGTTTTAACACCTCACTCTCCTGCCTCCTTCCCTCCCCAAAAGACCTTAAACCAAGCCAAGGCTTCAGGACCCAAGGCAGGAGCACCGAATTTAGGGATTCATTTCAAAATCTTACAGTACATTGTTCCTGCCCTCAGAAACAGTTGCTGATTATCACTTTCACAAATATTTACCGCTATTTCATTCTTGAATAGAATATATTATGAAAATCTCCATATGCCCAGGCACAGCTTGACTTAGTGGGTGAAAGACGACGACTCTATTTTGGATTCACACTGCTGAGAGAAGAACACTTACTGTATTGAATTCATACCTCATTTGAAATTGCCTTTAGAGATAATAAATCCAAATGTTCCTTTGATAATTATTCTGTACTAAAATTAATGCCAAATAATGTGCAAGCAAGCAGGCAGGCCTTTATGGGTATGATTACAGCATTTACTTCTCTTTGGGAACTGCTGGAACTGTCTACATAAATAATACCATGCCATTATCCTTAAAGCAGCACATTTGTTTTACAATGAGCCCTTGCCGGGGGAACTTTTCACGTATGTACTATTGAAGCTCTCTGTGCACCTTAATCATCTATCATATCCTTTAAGGAAAGATCTCTTAGAAGAGAACTCTCCCCCCCCCACC
>VZTE01005381.1:4559561-4577946 GCA_013397775.1 Eulacestoma nigropectus | reverse complement strand
CCCCCCCCACTACTGCTTGACATAAAACCATAAAGGTTGCTAGCAATATTGGAAACCCTCCCTCCCTTCTAAATGACAGTTTATCTTCTTTACTCATTCTGCTTGAATGCCTCGGTAGTGAAAGAAACTTTTACTGTACTTTGCCTGAAATTCACATATGTTATAAGTGCATGGTGAACTGCCAGGGTTTCAGTTTTCCTCCTTCCCTGCTGTGCTGCAGCCCCTTCTTTAATTGCATCCAGGCTTTTTGGGGCACTTGCACTAGCATGGAGATGTGCCACCTGCCTGGGGCACTGCCTGTTGTGCATTTGGCTCCTGAACTTTGTGTGAAATCTATCAGTTGAGACAATTCCTGTGCCCAGTGAACACAGCTGACAAATTACAACCTCAGCCTGTTTGTTGCTATCAAAGAATTCTAAGTCATATTTTCTGCTAAAGTCAGATGAGCACTAGGAATTGTAAGATAACAGCTTAATTACAAGCTGGAGGGACCTGTGCAGCACCAAGTCCATGAAATTACTGAGCTGCTCCTAACACTGGCGTCAGAAAACCAAAAATACATGGATGAGGAAAAATGGCAGTTTCGTTGCAGACTGCTACTGAGCAGCAACTACACTCTAATCAGAAACTTTAAAAGGAAAAGCAGGAGTAACTCAATTCAGAGGCCTTTTACTGTCAATTACACCAGACCTTTTCTTATTCACTTTGCTGAGCAGCTCCTGAGTGATTCTGATGGAGTGAAATCACAAGTACTGCTCGCCAATGCAGCTGCAGCTCTCCCAGTCTCACCACACGGACACTTCTTGCAAGTCAAAATGGGATCTGATAAATTATGAAACAAGGACTCCAAAATTCAGATTGCATTATAAGTGGATTTCTATGCTTGGGTCCTTCCTTCCATAGAGAGACAAGCTGGAAATTGAGGTTGGATGATATACACCAAGTGTATTTTCTCATCTAGAGCTCCTCAGCAGGTGAGGTGTCACTCCCCTCCTCTGACAGGTTCCTGTGCCCTGCTCTCTAAATCAACAGGCTCATCTTTGCTCTGCAACAGAAACAGAAGATTCAAAACCTAGAAAAACTCGTCATGGACAGGGGCATTCCAGCCTGGCCTTGTCTCTGGCTCCCTCCTGCTTTGGGAGTGTTGGGCCTGTTGATAACTCCATCCTGTAAGGGAGGAGAGTTGATGCTTTGATCAGGGTAGGAGTACCAACAACACTGTGAACACTGAGCAGGATGGATAAGCCTCTTCCCCTTTGGAGTGCCCAGCCTCAAAGCTAATAAGGGCACTCTGCAGTGGATGCTGAGAACAGCTTTTTTCTCAGCTTTAAAATTTTTTTTCAAGAACTTTGTTGATTGCCTCTCTCCCCTAATTTTCCTTCACAACATACATTTGGGTTCCTAGATTTTAGAAGTCTTGCAAATGGGAATCTTCATTTTTCTTGAAAGGTTGATTTAAATAGCCATCTTTCTGCCCTGATTTTAACAGGTGTTCTCTGAACACTTTTCATATCCAGTAGTGTGCCCATCCTGTAAGAGGGGCAGGGGATGAGGCAACACTTGCTCCTGAGACATACCATAGTATTTTTATTGAGAGCTAAAAATTTTCTGACTTCTGAGAGTGACAAATTATTTCATAAGCCTTTCCAGGGGCACTTGTTGGGCTGGTGATACCGTTAGCAGTTGGTGTCTATACCTTTCTTGTCTCCATTTCAGTAAATTTAAATTGCACCATTCACCTTTGGTAAGCGTGCAGGGACTCTGAGTGACTGCACTGGGACTGGCAGCTCAGACTGGAGGTAGACCAAGAGGATTCCATGGGAAAGCTGGAGTGGTGAAAGGGAGCAAAAGAAGTTTACAACTCCCTGAAAAGTGGGTGTGGCCAGGTGGGGGTCGGCCTCTTCTCCCAGGCAACCAGGGATGGGACAAGAGGACACAGTCTTAAGGTGAGGCAGGGGAGGTTTAGGTTGGACATCAGGAAGAATTTCTTTAAAGAAAGGGTGATTAGACATTGGAATGGGCTGCCCAGGGAGATGGTGGAGTCACTGTCCCTGGGGATGTTTGAGGAAAGACTGGATGTGGCACTCAGTGCCATGGTTTGGGTGAGAAGGAGGTGTTTGGTTGTAGGTTGGACTCGATGATCTCAGGGCTCTTTCCCAACCCCACTGATTCCATGATTCTGTGAAGTTGCACCTCCCCTGGCAGTACATGTTTGTACTGCAGCAGCTGCTGTTGGTCATAGGACACTGCAAATTCCTTGTCCCCACTTCTGCCAGCCCCAAGCTGAGCCAGGTGCTGTGAATGCCATGGAGGAACCGAACCAAACCTCCGCTCCTGGTGGGAACAGCAGAGTGCAGCAGCAGCCGGGTGCTGTGCCAAAGCAGGGAATGGCAGGTGCCTCCCTCTGTGCCAGCACTGCAGCTGGCAACAAACCAAAACCCCCAGAGAAGTGTGAGACATGGTTATGGTAACTAAAACTGGACCTGAAGAGGTTTTCTGAAGTTCTTATACGAAAGGCAACACAGAGGGGTCATCTCTCCTCAGAACGAGAAATACGGAGACTGCCGTAGTTTAGAAAAAGCAAACAAGAACTGCCAGAATGAAAAGGTGAAATGCAGCTATTGGTGCTGTGACAGAAAATAAAGAGACTCAAAATCCAAGGGGAAATAGGCGATTCTATGTTGAGAAGTCTGAAGGAAATGGGCAACAACTGCACAGACTCAGTCCAATTAGGAAAAAAGATTTAATTTAATTACTTTCCACAGATCTTGGCCTCTGAGAAACAGTCAAATGCAGAGCTAGGAAAGATAAAGGGCTGCCTTAGGGGTGAATATTTTCAGCAGAACTCATCTGAAGGAAGTTAAGTTGAACAACATAGGAAAATCTATGCAGAAGAAGATATATTTCTCCTCCAAGTTTACTTTTAAGTGAAGTATTTGCCAACTTTTTAAAATTAGTTTTGTCAGCTGAAAGAACTCTGGAATTGTGAAGCCTTAGAAGACACATGATTAAACTAACTTTGGCAGGTGAGGTTCAGAGCTCACTAAAAGGTCATCCAATTTAAACTGACAGGTAGCACAGAAGACAACCTGACTAGCCCAATATATTTCCCCTACTAGGAAAGCCAAGGACTTTTAGGCAACAGATTATCATGGATGCTGCTACCAAAAGTTATTTAACCTAGAGGGTAAATGAAAGTTCTAGGTATAGAGACAGAGCTGGCTGCTGAGCCTGCCACTGCCTACGCAATGGGAAATAATTCCACATTTTCTGCCCTGCTGTTCCCAGCCCCTTGCAGACACTCCAGTGCCAGGAACACCGTGCGCCTGCCACACTGATTCTGGATGCAGTTACCTAATGAGAGTTAGCGAGGACAGCCCAGCCTGGCCCAGCTTCTGCTTCTCTCACCAGTGGTCATACCCTGATAACGAGAACAATCCAATGCCAGTGCATTCCCTCCTAGATGGAAGGTGACGAATTTCAAAGATTTTCATTCTCTCGCTGAGGCTGAACTTCGGTAACTGCATGAAGACACATCATCAGGACACTTGAAGACATTTTAAACAATTTTAGACTGTTTTACTAGTCCTGCTTAGACAGAGATGTGCAGCCCCAGTTAGGCAGAAAATTTAGTGCTCAGTGAGGATATGGCAAAGAGAACCAAAGCCATCCAAGGTTTATTTAAAAGCCCTTATTTAGTAACATACCATCTGTTGTAAAGATGGAGAGACTTTCCTTCATTTTCTCTCAGGACAGGGATGCAGCTCTAATCGTGGCAAAAGGACCAAGGCAAGAACTATTCAACTTTACACAGCCGGGATTCCATGGTGGAACAACAGCCCAACATCTTCCAACAAAGTGAGCTTCAACACCCTCCAGAGGTGCCCACAAAAGGAAAATAATTGGTGAGATATATTCATGGACCCGCATAGCACATTTCTCCTTATCTCAATGTGATTGAAGCAGGAACTGGTGAATGGTAGACCTGGATAACTGAGAGCTGCTTTGCAGTTCCTCAGTTTCTGTATTGTGTGGACCAAATAACCACGTGGATCAAATATGCCTGCTTTCCTTGACTAGAATGCTATTTTCATTAGGTGTTTTTATTGATACACTTAGCTGCTCTGGACCCTGAGTGGCAGACAAAATGTTCTCTCAGAGATGAGTCAGACTGCTCTCCTTGTAGCGCTAAATTACAGAGGGATTTTCACTGCACACTGATTCCAGCAATATGAAAGGTCAGTACACACGTATCTTGGGGTTCGGATGGGAGATGAGGAAATGCTTAAGCTTTTATCTTGTTTCCGAGTGCTTTGGGTTAAGCCTCACAACTTTGCTGAAAGCTTTAGTGGCTTATATCTGCTGAATGACAGTGTTAAATCATGTCTGTAGTGGTGTCCTGCACAACACTGTTCGTGGCCAACTCACCACCATCATCTGCTTTTTATAAGAAAAGCATGAGGAGGTAATAGGATTGGGAAGAGGGGCCCTATCATCTCTGCCTCCACTGGGTGAAACAGGAGCAACCATCCACGCAGGCTTAGTGTGCTAAGGCGCTTAGGCCACTTCTGGAGGAGAGGCATGGCAGACTGCTTGAAGAACTAACAGGGACAGAGGGGAAAGGGGAGGAAACTAAACTTAAAAAAGGTATTAAACACTGCCAGAGAGAACAAACAAGCACAGAAACAATTCCAGGGGCAAAGCTGCATCACTGGAGAGTGCAGTGGCACATGCCACTGGAATTTGAGATAAATACGACCAAAGGATCTTAGTCCAGCAGTGAGGGGATGAGGGACGTGAAATGCACCTTGTGGGGACCTTCGCTGTGTTTGTGCTAGTTTGCTGCTGAGATACAGGATGCTTTCGCTGACAATGTCAGCAGTTAGGAGAAGTCACAGTATTCTATCTTAGAGGTAGTAGAGGGCTACTCCTCAGCCCTATGCAGGCTGGCAAGGTCAAAGCCAACCTAGAAGGAATAAATTTTCTCCTTTGAATGTCACAAAGCCAAAACGTGTCTGTTCACTCTGCCTTCGAACTTTCAGAGCTGCTGTATTCGTGGTTTGCTTCTGCGCTGCTCCTTCAGGTCATGATTGCCACCAGATTTTGTGAAGCACAAGTTTAAAACAAACTAAAAGGTTTCCTGAATTTTTAGGAAGAAGTCAAGCAGAAGAATCCTTTCTTTCCTGATTGCAACAGCCCTGGCATTCCCCACAGATCACGCTCACCCTCAGAGAGCTTGCATTCCTATTATTAGCATCACTGGCTTTTGCATTCTATCTTTACATTTCAGTTCTGGGTTGTACCGTGGGTCTACTCAGAATTTCTGCTTGGTTTCCATTTCATAAATAAACATGCATGGGAATAAAATCCCCAAGCACTCTTTATATGCATAAAACTGATTCACCAACAAACAGCAATTTTGCTATGAAAACTGATATTTAGCTTTTTCTGTTGCTGCCTCTGCAAATGGAGAGCAGTGACTTTTATTTTTTGTGTGTGTTATTTCTCACTAACACCATTTTCCAGTATAGCTTTCAGTAGCTCACTAAAAACTGGCAAAACCTCCCAGATATTTGTTTTATGGTAATAACACAAGTGATTACACTTTCTAAAGCCAAACAAGTGCTGAGAAATTCTCTGCTTGTCTGAAACGAGTTTTTGCTTGTAAGCCTTCCCTCATCACCAGTTCCAGGACAAGAAGCAAAGCAGATGACTTTCAAACACGTCTGTTCTGACCAGTGTGTGCCAGTGCAGTTCCTCTGACTTGTGCTAAACTGCTCCTGTTTTGGGGAACATAAAGAAAAGGAGAATGAGCCCCTCTTTCAGTCAGTTACGTGATGGACAAAGCTGCTCTCTCTGTGCCCCAGGTGGCAGGGCTGTGCTCCTGTGCTAACTGTGGAAATAACCAAATTCTGCCACTATCCCCTGGATAAAACACCCCCCCGCCTTACAAAAATCCTGTTCAAAATACTACAAGAGGAGCTCTAGGAAACCCAGCCCTGAGCCTGTTTCCCAACACGTGCCGTGAGCTCGAGGGCACAGCTCACACACAGAGGTGACCCTGGGCATCTTCCCAGCACTGACCCAGGCTCTCCAGCCACTCAGGGCACTGCAGGGACAGTGGAGATTCTTCTGCTCCTGGGGACTGCTGCTCCTGGAGCAGCGAGAGCCTCCTGGCACAACCACAGAGCGTTTAACACAATTCCCTCCCTCTCTCGTTCTGCAGAAGGAGCAATGAAATCTGCAGTGTAATGTATTCAGCAAAGTTTAAATGATAAATGCTGATGGCATTTCCACTCACTGTTAATATTAGAAAGCTGGGGAAGACTCCCTCTCCTGAGGAGAACCACTGCAAATCAGGAATATTTTAAATCAAAAGAGACACAGGGCCAACTTGCAGTGAACTCTAAATTACACGGGATTGACACATGCTGAATTTAGGGATTCTGTTTAGCCCAGCTCTGCCTGCAGGGTAAGGTGAGGTGTTCAATGCCATGTCACACTGTGATTATAGCTGAATTCCTTTCTGGAAGGATCTGACAATCCTGGCCTTTCCCAGTTTTCTGTACAGAGCTATTTCAAACCTGCTATAGAACAGAGCTCAGACATGTCCTTTTAGCAACAGTATCTTTATAATATGGAGAAAAATAAAAGTTTAATTATTTGTTTTCTCCTTTTTAATGATCAAAGTCAACATTCATCATTGTATGGAAGTGGATGTGTGTGTACTAAAATGATGCATACTTTACTGAACACACCTCCTCAGACACTGCATCATCTGTCATACAACCACTTTCTTAATTCTTCAGGTTTGCTTTGCCTGATATCTACCTGTGAATGTAGCATTTACAGCAAACATGTTTTTATCAGAAGCAGTAAATTAGTATACATTTCAAAGACACTGCTGAAATACGCCATGAAGGCTTTCATACTGCGGCTGGGGTTGAGAAGGAATTCTGGTCTCAGGAACTCCAGCGAACCAGAGGAACTCCACAGCTCTGGGATTTCTGATTCAGACACTGGCAACTAAAGAGGAAGCCAAGGTATTCCCTCTAAATGGCCAAAGGGCTGAGAGAGTGGGAGCTGCAGTGGTGGAGAAGTGGGGAAGGAATGCTGAGCATTGCCATTTGACAATAAATTTCAGAACCTCTAGAAACAGTAGAGGTGACAGTGCTGACGTATTTCATATCTGTGGAAAGCACAGAAACCTCTGCAAAGAATGCTGAGAAGGTGAGAAAGAGTGGAATTTCAAGGTGTCATGGTGCCTCATGTCCACGAGTCCTTGGACCAGACTCATCAAGTTTAGCTTTAATGCAAAAAGAAAGGAGGCAGCTCCTTTACACTTAGAGCTTCCTGTCAGCACCGATGAGCATCTTCCTGCCAAGGGCTTTCCCAGGTGCTCACTCAGAGGAGTGCACAGGGAGGCTTGGAGGTGCTGAGCTCCTGGGGGCTGGACACAATCAAGCATTTAGAGCTCTTGCTGTTTGGTCCAGGCTCCACAGTGGCACCCTCACCCCTCTCTTAAGCTGTACTTAGTTTCAGTAGTGAAAAATGGAATGGCAATGCTTCAATACAACTCTGAAAGGAGCATGTTGAGCAGGAAGCTGGCTGTAGCAATTTAATGAGAAGATGAGGGCAAGGTGGGATTAGAAATCCAATCCTTCTCAGGGCCAAAGAGTGTTTTTGGAAGATGCAGGAAGCTGTGCCTGGGATGAACTGCCTGGAGTTTTGCTGCATGTTTCACTCAGGACGTGGCTGAGGTTGCTCTAAGGGGATGCAAAAGCCACCAAAGCAACAAAGCATCTGCCATTCCTCCAAAAGTTATCAAATTTCTGAGCAAGCTGCTCAAGCTAACACAATACAGTTAAGGAAAGCAGACTGGAAGCCTTTAACATGATTTGCTGCATTCACCTTTAGGTAACTGATAAGCAAATATTCACCATAAAAACTTTGGAGGCAGTCGTTCACTCATGTGGAGAGAAAGGGGCTGTGAAACTGCCACAGTTTGGAAGTTCCAAGAGCTAACTTCTGCCCAAAAGAAGAGAGCTCGAAGAGAGGAGTTGCCACCAACTCTAAATCCAAACAGCCCTTCATGCCACAGATCCTCACATCCCAACCCAATTGCTCAGGGCCAGCGACTGCTTCAGCAGCAGCCCAGCTAACACAGGCCTGCTTTGGCCAGAGGCACCAGGCTGAATTTAAAAATACATTGTTGACCTGGTCAAACTGTTTTGTCTAAGGAAACAACATTTCCTCAGAGTTGAGCCATTAATCCAGTTAAGCGTAATTAAAGCATTTGCACAAGTCTGAACTAATTTCTCTGTTTACAGAACAGATTGGATAAATATCCCTGTGAGAGGCAGAAAATTCATTACAGCAACAGCTTAGGTCCCTGTATTTCTAAGCTGTCCTGATATGAGGAAATTACTTTGGTATCCTAACAAATATATCATTTCAGCAAGCTCTTAATGTAAAAGCACTGTGGAAATAATGTCAACAACCTTGTGATGACTAATAAATAGACCGATGTACATCCAGCTGCACATAATAAACCTTTAGAGAGCCTAATGTCATCATAAGCCACAAGAAAAGGTATCACAAGATTATAGCTGAGGTTTTATACACAGGCACAACACTTCACTTATATAAATATTTATTTTTCTCTGTTTGCTGGCTCCACTGCCAGCCCTCTGAGCTGGTGCCTCATGGCACTCCCAGCTCTCTCTGGCTGCTTCTCAGCTTTGAACTTTCTCAGCAGCAAATCCTAGAGCTGCTGCATTCCCGGATGAAGCTTTTCACTTATACTTTAGACAGAATTTGTATATTCTTGGTGCTGTGAGGACTGAAACTCCCAGGGCTCCACTCAGCCGGCAAGGACAGAGAGGAGGTGACTGGGCTGGTGCTGTAGTGCAGGCGTTTGCCCAGTGAGAGCTGCAGTGGCACCCGCACCTCGCGCCAGGCACTAAGGGACTGTGAAACAGGAGGGACGTGTCCCTGCAGCCTCCTGGTCCAAGACAGTTGTTTCTAATTACATACAAGACAAAGACACTACTTAAAACCTCAGCTGTGCAATTTTGATTCTCTTACAGGAACTACAGGCTGTCGGTGCATTGTCCCCCAGCTGAGCTGTGTTAGTGTCATTAGAAAAAGACCAAACTGATGTGTGCCACATGTAGTATGAGCTGTAAGGAGATACAACCATGTGGTGTAACTTTACGTGCAGGAGGTACTACAGGTGGAAGAACATACCTCAGTACCAATCTCCTGAGCATCCAAAAGTGCATGTTTGAATTCAGCACAGCTGCAGATTAGGGAATTAGAAAGGATACTGGCTGTCAGTTCACATTTTTTAAATGACTGATATTTTTTTCCCGTAAACATCTGCCTATAAATGGGTCCCACTATGACACAGACTTTTGGAGTGGAGAATGTTCTCAAATTCTCTTTCTTTTCCAAGTTTCTGTTGGGTATTAACAAATCTCTGTACATTCCAATCTCACATGAAAAATATATTTGAGCAAAAATTTTTCCTGTCCTTGTTTTAAAAAAATCTCAAATACAGCTACTGTTGCTGATCAGAAGCATTTAACATTTAATTTTTATCCTTCATCTTTAGTCTCCAGGATGTGAAGGTATATGGTAAACAAGAACACATCTAGCTCTTCCTACCACTCCACACGCTTCTCTTGTGCTTCCTATTTCCACAGCTTCAGGCCATGTCCTGGACACTCCTCCCCACGGCAGGTTATGGGAAAGGAGATTGCCTTCCAAAGCAGGTGGCCCTCGTGCCATGCTCGCTGCTTCCTGAGATCCTCCTGTTCTCCCTGACAAGGGATGGAATGGTAAAAACCCAGCCAGCAACTGCTGGTGTTCTCAGGTTTGTATTTTCTGACATCCTGTTTCTTGCCGAGTTGCACTGCTTGAGATGTGAGCTGGCAACTGAACACTTTGTTAGGAGATGCTGTCTTGGAGGAGAATGATTTTGTAGTCTCACAGCAGCCAGATTAAGCTGCTGCTAAAGCACCCTTGCAATTCCAGAATTACTGTCTCTTTAGCTTGCATACAATAAAGGAATCAACAAAACACACCACAGGCAGAGACAGCCAGCCCTGGGAATAGTATGGCAGCCCTTGAAGTCCTTGAAGTGGTAATTGCACAACCTCTTTATTTATCCATTTGGGTCCATATATCAGTTCTCCACAGGAATCCTGGAGAATTTTAAGTGGCTCTTGTTAATACAGTGAGGAGATAGCCTGATTACCTTGTGCTCATTAGACGTGTACAAGGCTACCAGAGATAATTGGAGAGCTCAGTGAAATATTTGCCTTTCTCAGGTTGCAAATATTGTAGAACCTCATTAGTTTACCCTGCTATTGCCCATTGACTCACTAACCAGGGGTCTGCAACCTGAAACAGCAGTGGATGAATTCCTAATAAAACAGGGCAACGTACTGCTCTTATTTCTGGAGTTTTACTACACTAAGCAAACCTTCTGGTACAGTTTTGTCCTTGCAAGAGACAAAGCACTGAGGAAACTGATGTAAAAGAGAATTCAACTTGATGTCATATCAACAGCATTAATAAAAGTGCTAATAAAAAGGGCTCTGCAAATGTGAAGAAGAAAAGCAAAACTTCTCTATTTCATATTTACAATTAATTTCCAGCAGAAGAGCAGTGAAACTAATTTAGTGCGAAATAGTTTTGTATCAGTGTTCATCCATGAGCTGCACCGACACATTCACACAGGTTCAGGTATGCAAAGGGATCGACGTATTCCCATTCCATGGATGGAATCACTTTGGATCACTGTGGATCCAAAGGCTGTCCTGGGCACAGCTGCAAGAAGGGCAGGGATAGTGCAGCTACACCACCCCATAAGAACACCCTGCAGCATGTCCTTGAGGCAGGCTGGACAGCCAGGCTGGTTCTGGACAGAGAGGAATCGCCTCCCCCTGTGGACACAAACAGGGTTCACAGCCTCCCTGACACAGAGCTGTGATACTTCTTCCCCAAAGAACCATTCCACCACTTCATGGTCTATTTCTGAAGAACACTGAAGTACCAAAGGAGCCTGTGCAAAACAGCCTTCCTCTGTGGGCTTCCGACAGACACACTCCAACTTACCCCATCTCACCTTAAACACTGGAAGCAAATCACCTCCATCTGATTCCAGTGCCACTGACTCATCCTGAATCACCTGCATCTGATTCCAGTGCCCCTGACTCGTCCTGAATCACCTGCATCTGATTCCAGTGCCCCTGACTCGTCCTGAATCACCTGCATCTGATTCCAGTGCCACTGACTCGTTCTGAATCATAGCAGATATTTGAACACAAGCTCTATTCATCTCAAACTATTGATAGGAAAAGGAGGGAGGAGCTCTCAGCTGAACTGAAAGTCTTTCTAATTGGCCTGTGGCAACTGCATTACAACAGAAAAATCTTAAGAAGAACCCTCCAGAAATGCTAGTACCATTTTGAAAAACCCTGTAGTTTCATGGCACAATTTAGTTCTAAATGATTATATAATTACATTTGTGAACGTAATCCTGTGGGGTATTATTCTAATTATAGACCACAAACCTTCTTAGCAGCTTTCAGAGAAATAATTTGCGTAATGAAATGAAGGTTTCCAGCTGCAGCAAACAAACCAATCTCAAACCTATTTTGTAAATGACAGGCTACCCTTAATGGTGTGATCCAGCTTGGATCTATCCACTGACTCTGTATTTGCCTAGATTTTGGGGGATTCCTTATTCCAGAGCAGAAAATGGCTGAAGGCAGCATGCTACCTGCAGAACCCACAGATGTTCTCTAAGATGATAAATAATGCAAAATAAAATTAAAACTGAGGCCCCAGCTATTCCATCCAAGTGTGAAGTAGCAACACTCCAAGTGCTGTTGTAGACAGAGGCTGAAGACAAGGAACTCCTGGCCTTGTGGATATGTTTTTTCTGATGATACAAAAGGAAATTTTGCTCAAAGAAGCTTTTCTCTATGAACACCAAACTGCATTGCAGAGCAATGAATGCTTTTGAAAAGGAAACACACAGTAACTCCAAATAGGTGCAGCAGCCTTCACCTGTCTAAACTGGGATCTTTCTAGATACTAAATGTCTCTGTAGACACTCCGGTGTCACTGATTAGTGCTTCATGGTACTGTTTTCTGAGCCCTGGGATAAAATCTGTTCACTGCCCCAAAACTACTACCAGTCATTTGTTGACACAAAGAGCATCTACAAACCAGCACTTTATTGTTGCCTGTTTCCTATCAAGCTGTCCTGGAGGACACATCTGCACACCTCTTGCCACGTGAGTCACCTTGTTTGGTCAGATAGAAGCTTCCTGGGATTGTGTCCAGCTTCCCTTCTACTGCTTTTCATACAGCATCTTTATGCAACTGCTCACCCAAAGTAACAAGGCAGGTTATGCCAATGCAAGGCATTGGAGCATCCTGTGAGGACAGAGGTTCACAGCAGCTAGAAACAAAAGGGACCCTCCAAGCAAGTAAATCTACCTTCATGAAAGAGGAAGATGTCAGTTTTTGACTAGGAGTGCACCAGGAACACAGCTGGACTACAGCTGCTCCCCAGCCCTGTGCCTTCCTATAGCACTACAAATACACATTGCAACTGGGCAGATAACGGGTATATCCCTGTAGCAGTTCACACTGAGAAAAGATGAGCAGGGAATACTCAGAGAACAGAGAAAACAGAGGCTGAACCTATTCAGTGTGACCTGTATATTTGGGGCTGAAACTTACACATTAATCTACTGGGGGGCATTGCACAAAATGTCTGTTCTTACTGTATTACTTGATTGTTCCTGAGGCTTTTTTATTCTTGCTTCATTAAGCAACCAACCAGTAGATTATCAGGTTCTTTTGGCTCAACATTGTCATAAATGTTGATTATTGGTGTTATCATTACTTATAACTAGGTATACTTTGACCTGCTGTAAAATCAGAATACTCACTAGAGTCAACACATGGGATGGCTGTGCCTGTGCAGTCCAGGACAAAGGCACATGACACAAGCACATCTGAGAATGACTGGCACTTGCTGTACCTTTAGTCAAGCCTGCTTGCTAGGCCAGGGCAAGAAAACAGATACGCCTATTTTATGTAGCTCTTCTTTTACAATAATAGTGTTTGTAGAATTGGTAGTCAGTTTGAATTGTGTTCTGTACACTGCATTATATATGCAAATTAATTCCTATTAATCTTTATAATGTTAAGCTCCTGCTAAAAATGTTCATTTAAGAAGTGCCTTTGTTCTTCTGTCTCCCTAATTTCAATTCCCTTCAGTCTCTTCACCCTGTGTATTAAAGCACGTTATTAATTTTGTCACGTTAATCTGATCAGTGCTAAACACACCACCGTTCCTAAAGACCTAAACCACGACGCTAAGCTACAGTGACACGCAAACAAAAAGCCCAACGTGCAACAGGCACAGCAGCTCTCGTGGTGCCCGCTCCTAGCTGGAGGTGACAATCTCTGCCCTCCCTGTGGCCGAGCCCAGCCACCTCTGTGGCACTGTGGCCAGAGGCCAAGCAGAGCTGCAGCCCGGAGCAGAGAGGGCAGGGCATACGAGGCAAGACACGCAATTAAAACCTCACCAGAATAACAGGAGGGTTAAGTGTGTCGTCAGAAAGGAGGGGATAAAAACCTGACAACAGCAAACCCACCAAATTCTGTGTCATCCTGCATATTACTGAATGGAAGGCCTGAAGCAGAGAGGATTATCTCTGAATGGTGATTACCCAGGTCTATGGAACTGGCATTAATTCTGAAATCATGGGATGAAAACAGAGAAGTAACTACCACATAGAACTGTCTCTCCCATTACAAGATGGACATGTTAATAAACAGAGGTTTTTATGCCAGAACAGATCTGTAAAGAGAGCAGGAATTCATGGTAATTCATAAAACACTATGCACTTATAAGAACAAATTTCTATCTTAAGATTAATTTCCATTCCCAAAAATGTATGTCCAGAAAAGTGTCGTTGATTTAAACATATCAATACTTTGCTAGAAATTTCTTTTCCTTTTCCATTTATGTTTACTAAATTCTTGCAAGATTTTAGCAAGTGTTTTGGCTAATATCTGGTGAAAATGTAGACAATTTGATGTTCAGGGGGTACTGAAATAGAAATGTAGTATATAACTTGCCCAGAGCTCCAGGCAGAAGCAACAGCAGGCACAAACAGATTTTTCTGACCGAGCATATTTTATCTCATTATGTGATTGTTGATTAAGCTATGCCTAACAGGTAGGTTGTGATTGATATCACAGACTCTTTAAAAAAACTCCCTATTTTTCTTGAATAAACATGCAGTCTGAAAACAGAATTTCAAAACTTGCTTCGTAAACAATCCACAGCCTGTCAGCTTTTTGCTTACTTGTAGTATTTATTAACTATTTCTGAAGGCAGAATAGATTAGGAAATTGTGAGCCAGTTCACAAACATTTCATTAATCCCAAAGAAAATAAAACTTATACAAATTGCTACTATACTCTACAAATTAGCTATTCTATGACAAAAATATTTTCTCCTTAATAACAGAATCAAATTAATATCTTGAATACTTCCAGTTCATTAAATGCCAGTAAAGCAATTGGGAACTGTATGATATGAGGAAGAAAGATGTGGCTTGCAGTAAGAACAAATATTAATTTAATTTAATTTTTCAATTCATTTTGAGTAATGAAAAATGGAAAGAAAAGGAAACAAAGTAATGTGATCCAATGACAGTGGTGTGCAGCAAAACTAAATAGGACATAATCTAAAAGATGAACTGCAGTAGTCACATCTGTGTTCTCAATATTAAGGAATAAACCTATGTTTAGAATGAATTTTCAAGGCCTTAGACATACCACTTCGTGATCTATGATTAATTATAGAGGAAGCAAAAGGCAGTCCCATACCAATTGCTTCTCTGAAAGTTGGATTTGTTGAACATGCAGTTCACCTATATAGTCTATACATACTTTTGACACATAATCTAGATACCTGATGCTGTTGAAATACAAGAAGAATACAAAGGACAGCAAGTGCTAAGAATTCCTTTTCCTATCTCTGGATCTAAAAGAGCATTTTTAATTATAACATTTGCAAGTTCAGCTCAATTCTGGAAGATTTAAATTCCTTATACAGTTTTATGCACAAAGCCATAATGACTTAGAAAACATGACTGCATCACAAATTCTGCTTTCTCTGAGAACTTTGTTAAACTCAATTAGAAAGATTGTAGTTTGTAAACTTTTATTCTTTGTTCAAAAAGCTTTCAAATTATGGAACATTTGAGATAGAGAGGAAATTGGTTCGGATTAGTGGTTAAAGACTTTGGCCACAGTCCCTAGTCCTGGTGACTACCCAACAGAGCGAGGTTATGGCTGACTAAAAGGCCTCCCATCATTATTTATTCTTGCCTACACCAACAGGCTGAACAGGCAGAATTGTTCAGTCACACTGATTGCTTCACATAGTGCTTGACAGAAGTTTAATTCTATGGTTTAGAAAAAGTTCCTGATGCATATGATGAGTGCAGGGGTCACTAATCACCATACAGGCTGGAGCCAGAGCTGACGCAAGAACAGCACACACAGGGACTGGGACTGTCCCCTTTGGGTTGGTCGGGATATTTTTTTTTTGCTGAAAAGACAGAAAAGTGAAGCATTTTTTGACAAGCTGCTGAGCACTTTGGTTTTTGCTTGTGGTGCGAAAGATATATGAAATACACTGACAGTAAAAAAAAAACCAAAACACCCCTCGGATTTTGACAAGGCACAGAGGAGGAAATTGACACCTAAACTGGTTTTACAGAGGAGGATTTTTAATGGATTGAATCCAAAACACAGTACCTGCATGCTGCAGCACAGCCTCCATGACAAGGGAGCAGTGGGGCTCCATGGGAGGCTGTAGGCTGCCAGCATTTCCTCCAAGCTGGTATCTGGTCACAGGAACATAGGGATGGGATGCCACACTGCTCATCTAACGAGATACCACGACGGCAAATGTTCTCAGCCTTCCAGAGCAGCATGTTTCTGTTGGGTGCATTCACCCGTGCAGCTTTCACTGGTGAGCAGGTGAGCCCCAGAAGGCTGCAGATTGGCCCAGACCTTCCCTCGAATTCCAGAGGAAGGCCTGTCCTGCCCAGCACGTACTGGGTAAGGCCATACAGACACATACAGTTTGTTCTTTAATTTTTTTTCACTGATCTGTCTTAATTTCTAAGCAAAAATCCTATGTTTTAAACAGCTGTTAGTAAACACTGCTGGCTATAAGTCCTGAAACAAGACACCTGGGTCATCCATGTAAAACCTGAACTCCTGTAGATTCGGATAGATCCACTGGAATCAGGTAAAAAAGTTCCGTGGTACTGAATGTGTATTTCCTCAAAGTGAGCATCATCCTGTCTGCAAATACATCTTAAGCACATGAGTGTGAAACATTTTTACATTACAATGCTTTAACTATTAATGAGAGAATATTCTAGTCAGATAAATATGGAAAAAATAGCATCTAGCTTCGAACACTTGAAGTACAACTCACTACATGCCTCCTACAACCCAAAAGATATACATAAACCCAATCCAAATTATGAGACTCTGCTAGGGATGCAAAAAATGGGGCAGTAGCAGCTTAAGCATTATTACAGATTTCTCAAAGGTGCACAGTGGGTTTCTGAGTGCTCAGTTTCCACAGAAACTAAGCTACAGATTTCTTGCATTTTTTAAGTCGAAGTTCTATTAGAGATATAACTTTATTGCAGTTTTACCTGTTCAGTGAAATAAATATGATCTGTAAACTTTGGAAAAGTACAGCTCTGAAAACCTTAAAATAATTATCATTATCTTCATCTATCAAAGACACATTAATATCAAACATAGGCATGAGCCTTGTAGCAGTTACTAGTACAATGTTAATGGCAATGATTCAAATTCTCTTCAGTGCTCCACTGAGAAGTCTGTCGTCAAGGCACTCTGGCCATAAAGGTTAAGTAAGTTTTGGCAGAACTACAAAATATTTACAATTAACACCAATAACTTCAGAGATGCAGAAGTGTGAGAGTGGCATGTGCCTTCTGCAGCACAGGGGATTGAGATTCTGCCCAGCTCCTCACATATTTGATTGTTTGATTTATTTCCTGGGAGCCCTTCATTTCAGATGGCATTCTACTTCTTTATCTTTTTTGTGCACATTTTAACTTGTTTACTGATTTACTAAGCAACTTTATATTAGCTCCCCCCCAAAGGACTGCTGAAACTGCTCTAAGTATTTACTTTCAATCAGACAGCTTTTCTCTTCCATTTGTTTTCTTGACATTATCGGTGCCTTCATATGAAAGCAGAAGCTCCAGCAGTGCACCTCGATCACAGTGGCTACACAGTTTAATCAGAAAGTAGAGGAAACAAATCTGAAAAAATTAATATAAATAGGATACTTGAACTTTATAACATGACTCTCTCACAGCTTTATGTCACAGGCATGATAGCTACTGCAATACGAAAAGATCCTGCTCAGCGAATAATTGGAGAATACACTTTTGATGTTTTTTCAGAGATAATTTACAGAATACAGCTGCCTCCACTCAGATCAAAGTCTCTGTCAAAATGGCCACATTTCTCTTCCTTGATAGGATCTGCTCTTCAGCTTCTACACTAAGGGGTCCTCTGATCTCCCTCTCACAGTGATGGCAGAGGTCCACACTGGAAAGTGGTCTTTTCGTAAAAAATCAAAGTATGCCAATAGTTACAGATGAATATCCAGTCTGATCCTACATATCTAAGCCTGGCAAAGTAACCTGCTCACTTCTTACCATCACCAGTAATTTAAAAAACATACATGCTTATTCTCATTTTTAACCCAGCTAAAATAAATGTTTGTCTCTTTCAGTGGGTCTTGCCAAAAAGAGCACATGTGTGTAGGTTTCAGGATACTTAAGTTTATAGGGAAGTTTCAGGGGTGGGAAAAAAATGCTCAGAGTTTCCCTTTAGTGGATTCTGTGGGACTTTGCAATTTATAGCTGCTTTTCCCTGGGGAGGACTTTACAGTAGACCCAAGTTGTCACTGCTCTCACTGAAGGTCGGTATGAAAATCCCTTTGATTTCCTGAGTGAATTTCCAAGCTCTTTTGTGGTGAAATCACCAAAGACAAACTCTGAACACCAAATAAGTACCAAAGAACACCACTAACTTTAAACCAGGTTTGCATCATCTCCAGACACTACTGGGAGTACAGTGAGCTTAACATATTAGGTGGTAGACACAGACAGATTATTAAATAGTCATATTGGCTCTTCTGAAATAAACCCCTTTGACTCCCACAGAGCCAGAACAGTACCCAGACTGCCTGATTCCAGGCTTGACTTAGCTGATCCTA
>VZTE01005381.1:4533979-4559448 GCA_013397775.1 Eulacestoma nigropectus | reverse complement strand
CCCCAACCTACCCAATTCCCATGTTCCTGAATTTCTGTAGCTGATTTCTTGGTGACATTTTTCATCTTGACAGCACATTCATGAAATGTGACAAATTTAGGCAACAGTCTCGCACTGAAAAATGTTCCTGCGAACTTTTCCCAGTTAAGCTGCAATGAATTTGCTTAGCAAAAAACAAAAGGTTTTTCCTCAGCTTAGCTTCCCATTACTTTGATACATGATGTTTCAAGTAGTTTTAAAAAATGGACCCGGCCCGAGTTCTGTATTAGTTTTTAAAGCTCAGATCATCGTTCAAGATCCTGTGACATTTCTCACTGCTAGGTCTGAGGGGGCTGTGGGCTTTTGCAGTCCCAAGGCATCGCCACTGCCCGTTTCCCCAGAGTCCAGTTTTCCAAAGCATCCTTTCAGTTTGTGGCAACAGCTCAGCGTGTGACATCACCTGGCTCTGCGATTGCAGGATTGCTGCATAATGCAATCTCGTAATGGTCAGACGTTGGAGCTCTGGCCAAGCAAGCTGGGGGACCTATCTGCTGCTTTTCAGACCATCCAGGGATGAGTTAGGCAGGCCTGGGGACATCTCACGTGTCTGAAATGAAGCCATAAACCCTGTCACAAAACCAAAATGAAAGCTTTGGCAAGCTGTGAACGACTGGAGCAAGTGATGCCCTGGGAGGGTCACAGACAAGGTAACTGGGCTCAGTGGGGTGCTGGACAGGATACCTGTGGTATTTTATGGATTATTATTCAAACAGAAAATACAGGCTGGCATGTTCATGTGGCACGCAGAGGAAGAGGGCGAGGAACTGCACACAGAGATAGGTGTTGAGGAGTCTCTTAGCCAGCTGCACTCACGGCCTTAGCAGCCAAGAGTCTTTTAATCCTCTTCTGCTTTTATAAACTCTCTCTACCTCATGAGTGGAATTTCAACACCAAAACTCTCAAGGTCACCTTTTGGTGAATGTTTAGCTTCACAACCATACCTTCTACACAGCTTTTCCTCATCCATGGGGCTTCAGCAAAGACTGCAGTATAAATGTGCTTTCTGAGACATATTCTGACTTGGGTGCATGACCACGTTACCATGAATTATTATAGAAAACATACTTTGTATTCATTACTAGAGACTTCTGAGATCAACAGCAAAACTATAACTTCAAGATCCTTTCAAAGCATATGCTAAAGCCCCCTGGATATTTCTATTTTACATAAGCTGCTCTTAATGCTCTTCCTACAAGGGTCTCACTGTAAATGTAAAGATCCTTTGGGGCTGGGCTAGCAGGACTAAATTGGAAGATGGTTTTGTCTGGACCAGAAATACACAAACCCAGCTTTTTCTTGTTGTGGCATTTGTTCTCACAATAAAAACAAGCAAGGAAGAAATTAAAAATCAGCTGCCATAGCAAATGGGTACAAAAATTGTTTTGGATGCTACAATGAGAAACAGAAACCAAACCACACTAGGGTAACACACACATTTTATCATCATCATTGAATTACCAAAGCCCACAACCAGTCTGGAACAGAACAAAAAGCACACAAAGGAGAATTTCATACTAACAGGGTGCTCCTAGGGGATAAATGTTCTACAAATACCATAAATGCCTACCTAACCTTATCCTCAAGAAGCAAAATATTTCTTGAAATGGGATGCTAGCATGTTCAAAACTAAACTAGTCTTTGTGCTCTTGGGAAACTTTTACTGCAAAAGTGACTCTGCTTTTGGAAGCTTCTCCTTTGCAGTCTGGTGGGGTAGATTAACAACAGATCTATTAATTTCATCACTCCCCATGAAACAACCAGTATGCTGAGCTCTAAATACTGTGCCTGTGGGAACAGTTTTTATTCTTGCTTAGCATGAGAAATTCTAGAAGAACAACTTGGAAATAGAAATTTTTAAAACTTTAGAATTAGAAGATTGGAACCATTGTTTCAAGATTGAGCACCTACAACTCATTTAGGGGAAATTCACACTTGTGTTTCTAAGAGCTTCAGGCACATTGGACAATTGCTGGCCTTAGATCTTCAATAAAACACAGAGTTAATTCAGCTCTTCCATCCACAAATCCTAAATTTTCATTCATGATTCCTAAAACCTTTGAGCACATACTGCAAAATGCAAATAAGGCTAGGAAATGTTCATCTGTGATCAGCACCTAATGATTTGAGTGACCTGAATTTGGAGAATATTCATGGAAGCATAATAATTAGACATGGAAAAGACCTGAGGCTGTCTTCTATTACCTAGTTAGTGCAGCACTGAGCCAAGACTGATTACTTTTGACCAATCTCATTTTGCAAAGAGCTGTGTGAAGAATCTTCCACTCCTTCTCTTGAGAGGTTTTCCCAGTAAAGCAGATCTTGCTTTTAAAATATTTGTCTTGATAATCTGTATCCACTTTTTGAACGGTCTACTTCACTTTAATACTAGGCACACATTGCCTTGCTTTAAAGAAAGGTATGTTCAGCTTTATCAAGTATTCAAGGACATTCTAGTGGCTTTTAAGCTTTTGTTTGGTCGTATTGTTCTCTACGTGCTCTTCTCTTCAGCACTTCAGAACCTCAAGGGCATTCCTCAGGTATCTCCTGTACAAGTTTGGTCCTCCAGAAAACGGATAAGAAATGAGAAATTTTACTAGAAGTAGCCTATGAAATCCCCACTAGACTGCACAGATGGCCAGAAATCCTAATTGGAAGCATTCATACATATTTCAGAGCGATACACTGGAAAAAAGATAAAATGCAAGAGGAAAAGGAGCAAAACCCCTCAACTCAAGATGCACTTTGGCTGAAACTAGGTTGGTGTTTCCCCTAAACATCCATCATGCAATCCAATTGACAACACTTGAATTAAACAGATGCAAGTGAAGCATTGTTAAACAGGGCTCTCTTAAGAGCTGTGACTGCTACAGTTTGATTGCATATCTTATCTTCAGCCAGAATATTAAATATATGAACAAAACAATCCTGCTAGATACAAACTTACCAACAGGATATATGTAAATACACAGTGAATTACGAGACACGGACAGTCCAGACTCGAGGGCTGGACCTTAATGCCAAGGCAACAGTGTGGATGACATCACGCATAAACAATAACAACTAGGATGCCTTCTGGAGCCCAGCCAACATGTAGGTTTTGTCTTAAAGGATGCACTAGCCTAGTGTTAACATTATTATTAAAATCATGTAATATTTCACAGATTTAGAAAAAGAAAGAAAAAAACACCACACCCAGAAAATGTGTGGAGAAACAGGAAGAAATCTAAATATAGCTATTCCATCATAAAGATATTATAGGTGCCAGTTAAGAATGATTTTCTTACTTGTGTCTTCAGCAGATTTGTGCCAATTTTGCAATTTTTGTGCTTTAACATCCCCCCTGCCAGTACATCAGACATTCCCCTCCCTTTGGAGTACACCCAAGGAAAATGTATTCCAACCTCAGTGTTGGACGAGCCATGGCTGTAAGCCAGGGTTTCTGCATTGAATTCCCAGGTTTTTTTCCAAATCTCTCTGCATATGCTCTGCCAATTTATTGTCTCCAGAAGCAAGAAGAAGCTAATAAAGCTGTGTTGGTATGTTCAATATGGTTCAGCACTCTGCTAACCTCCTGCTTCACTAGGCTGCAATGCCACCTTCCAGTGCTAAAGCACGCTAGAAGTTGTGGAGAGGTATTACTGGAGAGCATTTGGTAAAGGGCTCAGTGCAGGTAATGCCTTAGGTTCCAGCTTTTATATTTTTAAATCCTGTACTGCCTGGTGTGTAACTCTGAAGTTTCTTGGAGCCTGTTGGCTGCTGCTCTCTTATGCCAGATAGACATAACAAAGCCTCTCTGAGATTGCTGTTCAAGGACACTTAGGCTGTCCTAGGCCCAAAAGGTGTAAACCAGGGCCTCTAAAGAGGTGGAGAAATTAAAGAAATTACATCATAGCTAAAGTTTTAATTGGCGAATTTATGCTGATATGTAAATGAACCAAACCTATAAAAGTGTGAAGAACTCGTGACTCATTGTCCATCTTGGGGTCCATTTTGGATGTAGCCTTTGGCTCCCCAGGGTGCACCTTTGAAGGCCTTTCAAATAAATATCCACCTTTATTCCCTTGCTCCTGTCTAGTCTCTGTTTCTAGGTAGCCCCTCAAGGCATCAGTAACTCGTAAACTTGCACAGAATTTCAGAAGCTGCCTGTGAAGGCAGGACAGATTTGCAGGATCAGGGCCCTATATTCTGAAGAGGTGATCTGGACTGGTTCTTTGCCAGTCGAACTGGTTGGACTTCACTAGAATTGCTCTTGACATAGCAGCAGCAGAGAAAGGGAAAAATGGCCTTTGAAGATACAAGTGACATTTCCCATGACTTCTTTAGCTTCAAGGACTTTGATAATACCACTGTGCAGAAAAGGGAAGTCTCTGCTAGGTTGAAAGTAACCTATGTTATTAAAAATTTTCATCTCTGATGTTTAGTAAAAGCCAAGGCCTCCATTATCTACACAAAAATAGCCCACTAGGTATTCAGGGCTGTCTTTTCTAGTATCTCTGCTCACTCTGTAGCCCTGGGTATGTTCCTCATGCATTAGCTGAACAGGATTCTCTGAACCACTCCTCTATCTGTGGTACACTCCACATTTAACATTGTTGTGCACTCACTCGCTGAACCATTTTTAAATTCAGCCTCCTGCTGAGAGCTAAATGCACTGTTTGTATTCTAATCTTTGTACCTACTGCAGCTAAAGTGTAGTGGTTCCACAGCTAGAAGGCAATAGCTAAAGTGGAGGAAATGTAATTAGGAAGAACAAAAAAAAAAGATTGATAGAAAATGCAGCACATTGCTCTAGACATATTAATTCAGTGCTGAGTGACTTGAACAACTAATTTATTAAAATTACCTGGAAGCATCTTATGATTACCCCAACATAAGCAGTCTTTAATTCGCCTCTGCCTCTATTCTTGGCAAGACAGTCCACGCTTTGCATGCTCAATATACAAGAAGCATGAAAACCAATTAATGCTGTTGACCTATACAAATGGGATAACACCAGTGGACTTGATCACCATCAGACAAGTGCAGATCACTGGTAAATGAAGGACTTGGTTCTAATTTGTGAAGCCAGTCAGAATTTAAACATGCTGAACTCTCCCTGGCTTCCACGAGAGGTGACAATGTTTAGTATCCCGTGCCACTCTGAGATGGTTGTGACACTTGACAAGTTCATTGCCTGCAGCAACCAGAAAATGAACCCATAGAAGGGAGAGGCGGCTGTAATGAGCGGAATACCACACACTTCCATGCCAGGCTCCTGCCCTCTTTGCCCTCACAGCTCCATCCCTCCCAAAGCTGCCCTTGTGTGATCAGCTCACGGCTCCTCCAGCAGAGCTAAAATTACGCCACAGGCTCCTTCAGGCGGCTGCTGACTTTTAGTCACAGCTCAGTCTCCTTTACTGCATGAAAACCTTTCAGACGCTTGGTCAGGAAACACAGAGAAGGCCTTGGTTTCTCACTCCACCAGTAAATATTATTGAACTGACTCTCAGGGTTTGGGAAGATTTCCATGGTGGTTTAACTACACCAAGCTCGTCACTGAGCTCCTATGTGCTTGCTCAGAGATGTCAGCAGGGTGAGATCCCTGAAAAAGTCTGAACTGGTTCATCCAGAATACCATAGGAAAGAATTTCTCTCATAAAAAATGAAGTCTAATAGAGGAAGACATGATCAGACATAAGTTGGAAATCACTTTAGAGAACTTTTTTTGTTGGAACATTAAAGAAGGTTTTGTTCCATGTCCTTGAGCAGAAAACGGTGATAAAAGCGGAAACTGATAACCAGGACATGTCCAAGGGACAGCAGAAGAGACCCAGCCTGACAAGTGCAGTGCTGTTCCACTGCTCTCAAATCTGGAGAAGAACATCCAGCCCTGTGCTGCCTGTTGGGGGGGTGGCTGTCACACTTAGTCCATGAGGAGAGAGACCTACTGGGGAATAAAAGAAAAAGCCCCAGAGATCCAATCCATTCTGGCAGAAACTCTCAGCCCAGGGTAGCCTTTTGCTGCCATAGGCACGTTCCAATGGCTAAGAATAAAAGATGGTTTTAGCATCTTCTTGTTTCTGGTAGATGATCAAGCAGTTTCTCCTCCTGGGAACTACACTGTCGCTTGAGTCTGCTCATCAAGGCTTCACACAAAGCCCAGGCACTGTTTTGTCACTCCACAATGTCCCACAAAGAGAATGCACACCACATCTGGCTCATTTGGGCACTTAAAATCCCTCCCTGGAATACCCATCTGCTCCAGGCCATGCTCCTCCCCAGTCTGTCACCAGTGACACTGTGGTCTTGAAAGCTTTGGCCTGCATTACATCTGACAGAAAGAAGGCACAGCTACCTGGTGATAAATGTCGTGGCCCATAATTACTGAGAAAAACTATTTCATGGGGAGGGAAATCGCTGTGCTGACTTCTCCTTTTAGTATCTGTATCTCTGGTAAAAGGCTGCAATTCACAGTAAGCGTGAGCCAAATTCAGCACAGTGCTCCTTCAGCAAAATGAGGGGGATTGCATTAAGGAATGGTTTTGGCCTCTTGTGCGCAATCAGAATATGATAAAGGTGCTGCTGAAATGACCCACTGCACTGCATAACAACTGCTGGAGGCCAGGGAAAGGCCCCTCTTTTGTTTGTAGAGATGGCAAGGCACAGCAATAAACCCCACGTTAGTGCCTCTCCCCGATTTTCCCTCAAGTCCATTTTCTAAATGATTATCCAGCATATGACTCTCCCTGCCCTGTGTCTCTTCTGATGATTAGTTTGCTGCCATCTCAGGCTACATGGACCTTCCCCGAGTCCATAATGGGAAAGATATTAATTATCGTCAGGGAAAATTGAGTTTCATGACTCTCAGAGGACCATGCTACAGTCTCTATGAAACAACTTCTTTCCACCTTTTTATGTCAAGTACAACAGGCTCCACATAAATGGTGCAAGGCATTTTTATGAGTTACATCATGAATGGAAAAGAACAGCAATTGTATCGAACAGCCTGTGTGCATTAACCTTGTTTCTGAGGAGCTAAAATTATTTTTGGAAGCAAAGTTAAAGATACTGCACTAAGAAGAGTCTGTCACTCTATCTTCCTTCTCCTCTTCTGCCTTTTAGCAGAGGTTGAACACTGCCCCTGCCTGCTTGAACACTGGAGAGGGTTCAGGATGGTGAGTAAAATTTGCAAACCCTAAAGCTATGCACTTAAGTTCTTACCCTAAGGGACATTTTAAATAGGCACCATAGAGGGAACCAAACCCAGTGTACATTAAGTACACTACAAAGTAATTTCAGGAGGCAACTTGCACTGGAGAATGAGCCTCAGTTCCAACAGATAACAATTTCTTACTGCTCTTACCATGACAGCATCTTTCAGAAAGACCAGTGCTCTCCCAGAAATAAGTGAATTATCTTAGATTCGTTAAGGGCAAAATCAGAGATTGCTGTTAAATTTTCCTTGATTTGTGCTGCATACTGATAATCATTAAAATACACTGTGATCATGCACTTTTTATTGCTTGAGCTTCCTCTGTATGAGGACTACTTTTCCAAGCAGTGTGATCTGGAAGTGACAGCACAGAAGTAGGAGAAAAAAAAAACCCTTAAGTTTGAATCCTTACCCTGCCACTGCAAAAAAAAGGAAAAAGGGAAAAAACCTCCCTCACTCTCTTACTTCTGGAGAATGGGAATTAATTGCCTTGCACACATACACACGCAATTTCAAATAGGCTCAAGTAGCATACGTATAAGAATTAATTGCACATGCCTGTTTTCTCTGAAGTAAAGACACATTAAGGATGTAAAGACGTTTCCAGACCCATGGGAACAGTGTTCTTATACCAGCAGCACTCTACTGGAATACAAAAGAACCTGTGGGGTTTGCTTTTTTCAATGCGTTTAGCATGGCAGAGGAGCCTAGCACTGCTGCTGCGGCTGCTGAGTCCCTGCCAGCCCCAGGCCGGGAGCACAGGGAATGTGAGGAGCCTTGTCCAAGTGTCCCCAAACCTGATGCACGAACAGAAAACACATTTGCATACAAGAGGAGGGATGTGTGGGTAACAGAGCTCTGACACTGGTGGGCAGACAGGGAAAGGGGCAGCAAGGGCAGGAAGGGACACAGAAGTTGTGGCACAGAAGGTGCCAGGAGCAGAACTGAGTTTGAGCATCCTCTCCTGCCCTTCTCCCTCCCTCCTACTTTTTAGTCATTCTTTTCCAACTTTATCCAAAGCACTGACAAAAGGAGAACGAAGAACACACCCTGCCCAAAATGAAGCCCTGAGTACTGCTTCTCACACTGCTCCTGTTTTACCCTGGAGAAACAGGAGACAAGGCTCCACAGTTCACTCTGGGGGTTCATCCAAGCCCTCTCTGTGCTTGCTCAGAGCTCTGGTGTCCCGTGGGAGCCCAGTGCTGTGTGAGAGCATGGAGCAGACCCAGTGCATTAGTCCTCCCTCCCGGAATGCACCTTATCCTGCCAGGAACACCTCCCACCTCAGCTGGGTAGGCTGAGCCATCACTTCCCACCTCTCAGGTGTAAGCCAAGGGGAGGAGAGACAAACCCAGTCCAGGCAGAGAAAGCAATTGCCTGGGGGAGCAGGGAAAGAAGCTTCTTGCCCTGCCCCTCACACGGGTGTGTTGCCACCGACAGCCCAGCAAGAACCCCAGGCTGAGGGGCTGGTCCCTGCCTCAGCAGCAGCAACGTAGGTTGGGCATCCTGGGGGCAAGCAAAAGGGCTTGAAATGGAGATTTCCATTTCTGCCATCTAAGGGAGAGAGGAAAAACCCTACAGTTTCCTTGTCTCACTCTTCCTGCAAAGAGAAACTGCAGGTTATGTGTGTAGGGACCTTACGCTAGTTCAGAGTGCCTTGTGCACTCGTTAGAAAGGCCTGACACCAACATACAATATAGAATTCCAGTTCTGGAACAGTCAAGGGCTTAAAACAAAAAAAAATATAGCTATAAATTTTGTGGAGGCAATTTAAAACAAGAAAAGCTTCACAGATTTTTGAAAATGCTGGATTCTAGCTTTAGTAAAATCTTATTCTTGATTACATGCTGCTTCATTGAAAACGGTCTGTGATTTCTCGTCAGCGTAAGCAATCTGCTATAATACCTGTGCAGGCTGTCAAACTATTGTCAAACTGAAACACTGATTTCCCCTTTCTGTCTATTTGATCATAAATTCCATTTGGATTTCTCTGCTTTCTCTACAAAGGCTTTTGAGCTCAAGATCACGGAAACAATCTGGCAATAAAAACATTCAAGCAGCAATACAGAGAGCTGGGAATTTATTTTATCAGGATTTATTTTTAAAATATAGCTTTGTCCTGATAAACTAATATTGTCATCTGTTCTGGTGGCAGAGCATACTGCAAACAGCAATCTTCCCCTAGAGAAAAAATGTCAGATTGTGATTTATGAACAGGGAGCCACTAAAGAGCATGATTTCACCCTAAATTAGTAATTTATCAAGTAAAGAACAACAAGCAAATAGCTGAATATTGGTGTCTTAAAGGGTCAATAGACTTTTCACTAACTTTTGCTTCAAGCACAAATAACCAGAGACTCCTCCAAGGAAAAGCTGTTCTAGTGGATGCCCTAGAAAATGAAAACATTTAGGTCTAAGTGTTGGGGAAAACATTCCCAATGTGACCTTTGAGTGTCCACATGGGTTCAGAGGAGCCCCACACAAGGGGACTGTACAAAGCTCCTAAATGTAGCAAGTCTTTTGAAATGTGATAGTATAAATCAAAAGGAGGTAGTGGGGAGAAGGGGAGCAAGGAAAAGAAAACAAAGCCATCTGAAAGGGTGAGTGTTTGTTTGCAGCCTTAATTAACTGTCTGAAGTGAAGCAGTTGATTTCCATGTACAGTGGATTATGAATTATTGGAAATCACTATGACACAAGTCAACAGAACAATTGCTTTTTAAAATCCTCTTACAGGCCGGGGAAATGAGTTTCTAGACATCCATCTGGGAGGAGGTTCCCTCTACCTCTGATCAATTTTGGCAGGAAACATATACCATCAGTGCCTAAAGGCATGACCATGGACACACAGTTACTCAGCTAGGACTTCAAGCAAACCAGGGAAGATCAAACTGTAATTCCCTAGTCACTCCCTCAGAAATCTTTTCTCCAGGCTCCCCAGCCTTCAGTCCCAAGAATTTAAATGATTTGTAATTTTGTTCACTTAGGAGCTGCACTGCACTCAAATTCACACTGCTCTCAATCTTACAGAACGAAGTATAAATTCTTTCTTTCCAAATACCATACTGCAGATGTAGATGTCTGGATCTGGGTCCATAATTTCCACAAAATTAGGCAATTAAAATTTTACTTGCAGCAGTTTAAGTGCATCTGTAAAACTGCTACTAGACGTGTCAATAGAACAATTTATGGTTCCATGCCTTTAGATCTGGACTATTAGAAGATTTCATGGTGCATCAATCCAGAACTGCCATGAAAAATGGGTGTTTATTTTACTGGTTAGATGCCATCAATCTGTTTCTTTATATGGCACAGCTGGATTTAATAATGAATGAAGAACTTAGTTTCTTAACTACTGCAAAAATCTCTTGTCCATCCAAGAACAGATTCAGATTTCTAATGATGTAATTCCACGGTCTCCTGTCAATTTGCAGAGGTCTGCATCTTTTTCTGAGATTGCTTAAATACCTATAATTAAGCTTATAAGATATAAAATATATAAGATATAACATATAATCAAGAGCAAGCAGAAGAAGGTTCTCCAAGCCTCAGATTCTCATTGTGTAGCAGAAGGGTATGAGATATATTACTTTTCTAATAAAGTTTTGTGATTTTTTTTTTCTTCATCCTTTGTAAATGTGCTAAAACTTCCTTGGCTTACGGTATGGTCCCTGCTCTTTAAAACTGCAGACAACAAATGCAGCGGTAACCAGCGATATGAAGAAGTAAAGAGCTGCAAAAGAAGAAGATTGGTGTAGCACAGGAAATTTAGTGAGAGACACCCAAAGCCAACCATCTAGATCAGTGTCACTGGTAAATGTTCAGTTCTGATCCTGAAAAGTTCTGGAAAGGAAGCCCCTTCCCATTTCCGTTGTAGCTTGCTTGAACACTCACAACATCTGCAAATGTTGTATTTTGGCTTTGTGAGAAATAAGACTGTTGCCTTATTCAGTAGAGTCAGTTGATAGGTCTGGTGGTCCCAGAGCTTTTAGCTTTAATGATTACAGTAGATATGTTTTGAAAAAATTAAGAATTATTACTAAATCTGCCTGATGAATATGTGTATTTATTCCATAGATATCTTGTTGGTTAAAGAAAGGGGGCAAAGAGGACAGGGTGGCAGCTGCCCTTTATGTCTGATCATCAGCTCTCCCCTGGTTCCTCCCACCAGAACCATTTCCCAGCCTAGAGGAGCGAGTCTCCTGTGTGCTGGTGGCATCCTCTTCTTTGTTTAAATTTTGGCACAAGAACTGAGTCTAGAATGACCTAAATTCACATTCAGGGGAAACAGACTGGGACAATCTATAACAAGAGAGACCAAGATGCAGCTCTGACACAAGTAACCTGATTACAGATTTATCCTGGGAAGCAGACAGGCAGCCTAGAGAACCATGTACAAAAACTTGCTCCAGCATTCCCGCATCAATTGCCTGAAACAACCACACTTGTGCAGCACAAAAGCTGCTATGAGACATTAAACACGGGCCCAGAAAAGCCAGAGCATTAATGATCAGTGCCCACACAGGAGAACAAAAGGAGAGAGGCAGCTATTTCATTGTGCTGTCCTTAGAAGTGAGAGCAGAGAGGCCACAGCCTGAGTGTTTACAGGGGCTGAAGCCTTGGAAAGAGCCCGAGGGTTTGCAGCAATTGTGAGGAATGGCCTGGTCCCCTTGGGTGATCAGAAAAGGCAGAGGGATCAGCGCCCTCGCCGAAAAACTGATTAATGTGAGATGGTCTGTGCCAGCCACAAACCTGGGCAGCTCACAGCTCAGTGCTGACATATTTCAATCAAAGCATGTCTGCAGCTGAATTTAACAACCAGCCAGCCCATCAAGTGATGGGCGCTGAGCAATCCCAAACCAGCCCAGGAATTTTAAAAGGGCCCTGACTTGCTGCAGGACTGCAGAGAGTGCCCTGGCTGTCAGATGCAGTTTCTGTATCCGCGGCTGACAGGGACGTCAAGATCCCTGCTTCCCTCCATGAGCACTGCTGTGATGCTGGAAAATGGAGAGGGCCACCTGGGATCACTGCCCTACACAAGCCATCTAGAGGCTGTCCTGTGCAATCTCTTCTGCATTTTTCCAGCAAGGACATTTCATCACTTTTGAATGAAATAAGTTCTTTTGCAGTGAAATTGCCTCTTTTTTTTTCTGTCAGCCAGAGGTCAGACAGTCTGCTAAAGTAAATAGTAAAGCAAACTAAAAATGCTGTCTTCTTTTTATTCTATTTTATTTCTTTCAATAAACACTGCAATTGTTTTAATTTGTCTACCTAAAGGTATTTATTTGATTATGAAAGCACAGCTTTTTTGGGGGTGGTTGCAGTCCCCTGAATTCCTGTGAGAAGCACTTAAGTAAACAAAGTTTTAAACCACTCCATACCACACTGCTCTGTACCACCAAAGTGTTATTTTGGACACATAATGTGCATTTCAAAAGCAGAGGTTATTTCCCAGGGAGTAGCGGAGAGCATACACATAGAGCATACATCCCTTGCACTCACCTGGAGTCAAACACTTGAACATTTATTGAGGCTGCCAAGAGTATTTCATAGGAGTTTCACATTTGAAATGGGTTTATCTGACATAAGTCATGGGAATTGATTTACTCTGCCAAGAGGAAGAGCTCCAGCTTCTCTACCCCTTTAACAATGCCCCTGGAGAGCCCTGATGGACAGTGGAAGTTGCCAGTGTAAGGAACAGCCCAGAGCTAACTAGCAGAGGCCAGATTATCACACTGAAATTGTGCAGCAACTTCCACGTGGACTTTTTTGTCCCATCCCGTTCATCCTCCCGTGATCACAGATCATCACAAAACCTTAATGTCCAAAAGTCTTTGCTGGAGGCTACTTCAAGATTGAGCTAAGTAGCAAGAAGCATCTGTGACAAGCCTCAAAAGAGACCTCTCAGGTTCTTGTCTGAAGCACATGCTAGTTGAGGTTTGTAAGATTAACAGAAGTCTCTGTTCATATTAGAACTGCACTAGTTTTCACTTAGCCACAAAAGCAGCTAGAAAAAGGGCATTTGCTGGCAGAAAATAAAGCAAAGATGGATAGGCCTTACTGGATACAAAATACAGGGCTACTCAAAACCCAGTGACAGTACCCAAGTTGAAGGAAGAGTCAAGGACAAAACTGGGGTATGAGAGAAGAAAAATCAACTCCCAAGAGAAGGCAGACTGAGATAACTGTCTTGACATTTAAAAAGTATAAAATGCAGGTTGGTTTTTTTTTTCCAAAGCCAAAATAAAATCCTAGTCAACAGCTTCCCATGAACCATGACCTACAGAACAAATCAGCACAGAAATCTGCATTCAGCAGTTTGTTGCCGAAGACCTACTCTTTACTCCCTGGAGCACACAGCCCTCCCAGAGCCTTTTGCAGTAATGAATGGGTCATATTTGCTGTGAAAAGAGACCCAGGAATAGGGCAAGCTTCTCACCAGAGAGCTCTCTTGTAAAACTCCTGTGTACACAAAACAGCTTGAATGCCTGGGGAATGTTGTGCTATTGTTGCTGGCTGAGGCAAAGAACTGTGGAAAGCCTAATCTGTATGTCAATCAGTTATAAAACTAATATCTACCCTGACTTCATTATAATATCACAGAAATAAGGAGGTCTTATTTAACCCAAACAGGCAACCCTGTTCTCACACCACTCTTTTCTTATGACAGTCTGTTCCTGTATCCACCTTTTTGTTCTACAGGAATTTTTCCCTTAATATTTTATACAACGATGAATTGACAAAGGCAGCTCATGTGTATTATAAGAGAGACACAAAATCAAATCAGGTAACAGTAAAAACTGGACAAGGAAAAAAAACTCCAAACCCAAGGAAAAGCTAAATGGCATGGAGAGGTACAACTACAACATTAGTAATAATCAGGGCTACTGAGGTTTCACTGCTTCACAGACACACATGTCCAACACCTGAGATTTTACTGGCATTTGTTACCAGTGTATATTTTATGGAAGGCAGTTTGACACACCAAACCCAACGGGAGTCTTTAAAAACTCCTCGACACTTTAACCAGTTCAGCATCGGCACACTAGGGACAAAACTTCAGAGCCACTGTAAAACGATCTTCAGGCTGTCCCTGCAGCTACACAGGAGCTGTCCCCTTCCCCTGAGGGGTCGCTCAGTCTAAGGCAAGGAGCTGCAGGGCTCCTCCAGCACGATTAGTGCTGGAAATGCATCTTCATTAACCCACAGGCGAACCAAGCACAGCTGCAGGAGAAACAGAAGTGTCTTCTGGGTGGCTGAAAAATGAGCACAGTCCTCCCTGCGAACGTGGGGGGTCAGCTGCACTGAATTCAGTGGAGTGGATCACTAAAAGACGGCTGTGTTTCGCCTGGGGAACAAATGAGTGCATTTGACCCAACTGGAAACAATTTTCAAGGAGTAGTAAAAGTCTCAATGTTGTCTGCAAACCTAGTTTAGGGTTGAGTTTAAGGTGTGAGGGTGACAGAGGAGCTCGACGGCTGCTGGAACGCAGGAAGCCTTCAAGAGTTAATACATGACCTGATGTCACAGGGGTCCTGTTTGCTTTTGTTCAGAGCTAAATGTGGCCAACTGGACCATGGCTAAACCTGGGATTAGGATGTGCATAGGGCATCAGAAGCAGAGGACTACTGAGTGTGAGTTGTGCACAATCCCTAAAGGGTTCATCAACTGAGTGAGAGAGGACATCAGTGGAATCTAAGTGCAGGCATTTGTGGCAAATTTGAGTCATTACTATTTTTTTTAAATGAGTATCATATCTGTCAGGGAGTTTTAGATACAGGTATGCAAGGCAAATCTTCAGTTCTTTCATATTCCTCAAATTTTTAATATTTAGACTAAGTATAATATTCATAATAAGTATAGACTTCATGGCCTATTTTTACTTTTCAGGAAATTCTGACTCATCCTTCTAAATTAAAAAAAAAAGAAAGAAGCATTTGGGAGTTATATTCCTTGCATAATCTTTACAGATACATACATATAAAATCAACTCCATAAATTAATAAATATAAAAAGAAAATATGTATTTATATGGAGGTAGTCATCTATCTTTCTCCAAGTTACGATGGGCTTTGAGACTTGTACAAAAAAAGACCTGTGCGGCATAATTTTGAAATACTCTGACATTCTGGGTTGTAAAATTGTATCTGTAACTGGTTAGGATTAGTGGATTTTGACAAAGGAAAGGGATTACTGAAGTCCACAATTTCTTGCAGTTGCTATAAGCAGACACAGAAAGCACAGCAGAATGAGTAACATCCCTCCTGCCCTAAACACAGGATGACAAAGATGACACTGACCCACATGTTTTCAGAAAATCCTCTCTGAACAGTGGAAGCTGCAAGTCTGGAATGCCAACAGCGTGTGTAGGGCTCCAGAACAGCAGTGCTCACTGAGAGGTTACCAGAAGAAAAGCCCCCACAGGTTTTCTGTGGTCTTTCTGCTGCTCAGAGAAAGAAGCAGCTTCTCAAACATCCCTTAGCACAAACACCAACAGCACTAAATGAGAGCAAACTCAGGATCAGTGACACCACAATGGTTCTGGTGTGCAGGTGTTTCACTCCGTGTCCTTTGCAGATCAAGCCATGCACAGTTAGGTGCTCCTGATTGTAAAGGTGCAAAAATAAAACTAATCAGGAAAATTTCAGTAAGTGAAGGAATCTGATGCTTCAGCCCCTTTTCCCAGTTGGGCTTACAAACACAAATGATGCTTCTGTGACTTTTCCCTCTCTGAAAGGAAGTGGAATGGTTAGAGATTAACTTTCATCTTCCCACCACACTGCAGGTAGGAAACAGAGGGAGAATAAGCTCCTTTCTCTCAATAATGATCTTCTGATCTGAAAAAGTCTTTTACCTCTTACAACTAAAAAATATGTGAAATGAGGGGAATTAGAACGAAAGCAGCTCCACTTCAGCATGCAAATATCCTTACGAGTTGGGAGCTCAGAAACACCACTGTGAATACAAATATATTTCATTTGAAACAGAAGAGACTTTTTATCAATACAGAAGAGACGAATAAATCCCCAAATTGGGTAATGAAAGTGCACTTTGGACTTATCTTTATTCTTAATGGAAAGCCCGTTCCTGCAGTTTTTAGGGAACAACTCCAAAGAAGCTCTGGTAGAAGGAGAACTTCACGCACCTCCAAGTGCAGAGTTCTTCTCAGATAAGTATTTTTATTGCCTTTTTTTAAGTTACAGAAAATGTTCTCTCCAGAGGCAGAAAAGAAGCTAAATGGTTTACATTATTCAAAGAAAAAAACCCCCAACTCATCCTGCCCACTATAAGATCTCTAAATATACCTGCCTTACCAGCAGAGCTCATCTCAGAGAACAGATCAAATTTCCAGCATCGATAATTTTGCAGAGGTAATGCATTATCTCCTCCCTCAACTGTTTACCAACAGGAAAAATAATCTGTGGGGAAACAGCATGAAAATACCAGAAACTCAAGTGCTGAATACTCCAAATAAAAATCCTCACCAATGGTGTCAGTAGAAGGTGCTTAGGCAAACAATCGCTCTTTCTGTTCCAGCTCTTAGCAGACTTAGACATCTCCTTGCTTCTGACTCTGTGTTGCCTATTGGACTCTTATATTTCATCTAGAAGTTTGTTAAGAAAAGCCAGATGTGTTTATGCCAATAATCTGTTTCTGAGACCAGCAGATATCTCTATTCTGCACTTCTGAGAGCTCATGAACCTTGTTGTGGTTAACACAGGCAGAAGAAAATGACATATTGTCTTTAAATGCTGTGCTACCATTTAATATTTTATAATTTTCTATTAAGGAATTGCGAGGATGTCACTTGTAATGCACACTCCTGCTAAAAATAAGGGTGTCCATTACACTCACAGTTCTCAAAGGCAGTACTTCCCAATAGAACAGCTTCTTACTAAAATCGTGTTAAATCAGCTTTCTATTGGGAATTTTGGCATTTGTTTTTACATCAGTTTTGAGTATCCAGTTAAAATGTCACAATCCACAGCAAAATCAGATTCCAGAAATATTTTCTTTAAAGAGGATCAATCTGCTTTGTGTCCAGAAGATTTTTCAATCTTCATTGCATAATAGTCGAACCAAAATACTTGACACATAAGGTTCCAATGATTTTCCATAGCATTCTGATAAAACCCTATGCATTTCAGAAAATGCTCCCATTTTGCCAAATCAGTAATATCAGACAGAAAAATGCATCAACCAGCACCACTCAGTCGCCTCTGAATTCAATTTCACTCGTTCAGTTGCTGTACATGCTATTTTTTCTCACTTTTTATTGACTGAACTTTGTTCATTGGATTTCAAAAGTGTTTTCCCAATAGTTTCTTTAGAAAATACAAGAAAAAAGGTTCTCGGCTGGTGGAGGCTGGCAAAGCTCCAGCGAAGTCAATGGGCCTCAGCTGAGGCACTGGCCCTTTGTGAGTGCTCACAGAGGCTTTTTATGTGCTGCAGAGATGCTGCGTTATGCAGAGCAGTCAGGAAACCTCACTGTGTCTCCAGTTTGCAAAGATTATAGATATAGATATAGATTATTTCAGCAGCCACCAGTCATGTAAGGCTAATAGCACAGTGACAGTTGTGGATAAAGGAGAAGACTCAGTGGGGTTCAGATAACTGTGATTGCTTTACCTGCCCGGACCTTTGCTCAGAGCCCCGAGTGCAGCGCTCGGTGTGTTTAGGAGAGCCATGGGACGCATGTTCAGGCAGATAAGCACCTATCTGGAAACTCCTAAAAGCACCTCCTGCTGCTCCTTGCTTTCATTTTCACTCGAGTTCTGAGCAGTTTGAGGAACAAAATCTGTACCATAGCCGGAGGAGAAACATTCTGTGGCAAAGCTTGCAGGAGAGAACAGCCTTTCTGTGAGGAAACGGGATGTCCAGGAGAGGCCTCCAGGCCATGACACCATCCTGCCTATGAGGCTGTTTGATGGACAGAGGAGGAACCCTGAGTGCAGCCTGGGGATCTGAAACAATTCTCCTTCCTACCAAATTATCTCAAACCTGCAGAAACCTTTCCAGGTTGGATCTAAAGCAAAGGCTTGAACTAATGGCATTTCTGCATATATTTGCATTATTTTTTGCTGTGGAATTTGGCCAACAGTGTCAAGGACTTTCATCATTGTGGCTTTTCACCATAACTTTTTATTGCTTAATCTGCATAGAGTCTATCATGGATGGCCACTGCCTGCAGACAAGAATTTATTTGCCCCCACAGTAATCCAGACACATCCCGTGGGTGATGGAGAAGTCAAAGTTCCTCAGAAACCCTCATTCCTTCACCTTTCTGTAGTCTCTGAACAGGTGAACATCAGTACATCTGCTTTAGCCACACTAAAGAAGATGGTAACTCAGAAACCAGCAGAAGAAGAACAATTAAAGAGCAAAAAAAAATGATACAGAAAAATACTGCTGTGATAGCTGGTCCTGATCCACCCCAAAAAGTAGCTGAAATCAGTAAAGAAAACTGATTTCACGTGATCTTCATCTAAAACATCAGCCTTTGGCTCTACCATGATGCTGCTCACTTGCTTGAGAGTGGTGTCAGTTTAGGAATTTCCTGATAATGACACTGCATTTTCACAAGAGTAAGGAAAGTTCATCTTGCAGAGCTGCTCATGTGTCAGATCTGACTTAGCCAAATGAAGAGTTTTTAATTTCAAGAGAATTGAAAAATATTTCAGGGCATATTTTTGAATTTTTAAGTTCACATGTTAAAAACATCCACCATATAGTAGCATGGTAGCGTAATAAAGCATCACCTATTTTCTAATTCAATTTCACTCAAAGTGATATTGAAGTGCTATTGGTGAGAGAAAGAAACAGAAAAATCTGGTACTGAACAAGAAATGGAGTTTAGTAGTCTGGAAATCAAAGAAGGCAGGAATAAAGAAGGCAAAAGAGAGTGAAACAATATCAAAACTAAGAAAAGAGCACTGCATTTTAATCCAGTTCTTAATACAAAGTCATGCCTCAGTGCACAGATGGCCAGGGGCATTAAAAGAATACTGGAATCAAAAGCACAGGACCATACCTTCCTATTCCCCCCCAAAATAAAAGAAAAATTCTTGTTTGAGACTGCAGGAGATGAGGCTTTGACTCTGCCAGCAGCAGATACAAACACCTCTGAGTGACTGCCATCAGTGTGAAAACCAGAAACATCAGAAAAATTTCTTGAAAAGTTTTTTAGAGTGGAGGAGATCATCTAGGTTAAAAATCATCCTCCTAAATACAGCAAGTGCAGTAAGATTTTTGCTGGGAGAAACTGAGCTGCGGCTCACAGTGCAGAGATGTGACCAGCAGCCCCTTGAAACCAATGAAAAAGCCCTGCTTGGCAACAGCGCTCGGAGCAGGCTCCACTACTACAAGCCACTAAGTGTCCCTCTATTCAGTTCAGCATGCCTGGAGAGACAGAGCTTAAGACAGGACTGTGCAATAAACAGTTGAAGGAAAAGGTTTACAAAAATGCCATTCTGAAAGACTGGGAACACGGAAAATTCACCTTAAAGCTTTGTAACAGCTGCTCTGCCCAGGGATGACAAATGCTACCTCCGCCACTGAGAGATGGAGAGAGAGAAATCAAACGTGTCAGCTGCTTTTACTGTGTAATGCTGCTTTCCAATCTTTGAAAAATATCAGATATTAAGAGAAACTTGTGGGGAGAATGTGAACAGGCATTCTGAAATAGAATTATCCAGAAAAAATGTCAAAGGTATTTTGAAATACCCTGAGAGGTACACAACCCTCACACAGCAAGGAGAGAGAAAAATTACAGCTGATAGAAAACTTGTTCTGTGTTCCTCTGGTATTGTAAAATAAAATAGAACATGTAGGAAAATGAATGTCAGGGTATGATATCTGATTGCTGTCAGAGCTGGCACCCAAATGCTAAGTTTTTGGGTGCTCTAAAAACAATGGGTACAATAGATGCATTTAGAGATGGAGAGAAATGGAGGGAAATAAAAGGAAAAAAAACCTTGAGCACATTTTCAAAAGCAGTGCAGGACCCTGCAGGATAAGCCTCTAGTGTAAATATCATTTAGTACTTCTCAACATCCTACCACCTTAATTTCTTTTCCTATATGTTAAATAAACCTGTGGTTTTTCACTACATTCCCCATTGTTGTGAGGGGACATTGTAGAGCTGGACTGTAGCTGCACCTTGGTTTTAGCCTCTAAGAATGTGAATATTTCTTTCCTATTCCACTGAGTTCCCCTAGATATGACTGTCACAGCATCAAAATACCCACATCTCCTGTGTGCAATAACTCTGAAATTGTATTTTTGTACAAAAAAATTATTTATAGTTATATATTTATACATTAAATATATTTATATATTATACAAAAACTTATTTCTATACATAGCTCTCTGTTGAGAACTTTCCTACATCTACAAGTTATTTGAATAACAATTTGATGTGTAAGTAAAACTTTCTCAACTGCATATTCACAGGGATTATTTTGTTTCACATTTGCTCTGTTTAACAGCAGATAATCCTTCAGGTGAGGCAGGATCTGTGCCTGATGCACAGGACCCGTTCCTCCTGTGATGGATTCATCCCTGGCACGAGGATGGCAGTGGAGATTCACCAGGGGCAGCCCTGAGGTTCTGCTCTGTCAGTGCTTGGTGAGGCTGTGCATTGCCAGGCATCTCTTTGTGAAGTTTTTATAATTCCACAACTCAGGGAATTCAATACAGAACTTTCAGACTCGGCAAAATACAGAAGAAATACCACACTGGGCTTTCTGAGGTTTTCATGAAGCTTTGGCAGCATTTGCCATCCACCCTGGTGCAAGGTGAATGCTTTCTTAGTGCTTAATTTTTTGGAAAAAAAATGAGGGAACTGCTGTTTGGCTTTTTAGTGGCTGTTTGTTATTTATGTTTGTGTTTAATTTAAGAATACAGACTCCAAGAGGAAACTAGCAGACAAAGGATTATAAATAAGTGCACTTCACACTTGCAATCAAAATACCAGTAACAGTGAGTGCTAGCAAGGGGCTGGTTTTCTGACAGGGATAATGATCACTGACTGTTAACCTTTCTGCCCCAAAACCAAATATCCACTGCCTCAGTAACTGAAGTTTTGCTGCCTACCCAGTCAGGTACATATCCAGCACCTGTTGCATTAAGAAATTTAATATGTTGAACCTTTCCAAATCTAACTGCAGATTTCCCATTTTCAGAGAAGAAAATATTCCTTCTGAGGTAAACTCCAGCTTCTATTTCTACCTGTACAAGGTGAAAAAAGGCACAGCCTTTACTTATGTTTGATGGAGCTGCATAATGCATTTTGTGGTGTGAAAAGTTTCAAACCCTTCAGACCGTTTTGTATTTATGATGCAGGTCTTTGCTGTACCAAAAAAGGCATCTGAGGTGATGTAAAATAATGCCTTTCTTGTTAGACTGCAACAGAAGCTTTCTGTACTCAGCTTTCTGTCTGCTCTGTAGCCATTTACTTATAGTTTGCCATTAGGATAAAATATTTTTTTTCCTCAGAATGGAGCCCAGGAAATTTTTCAAGGTGGCACAGGATGATGTAACCAAAGAAAAAAATTTGTCAAATGTTTTGTAAAGGACAATTTCTTTTGCAGCCTGAAACACCACTTGCCTCTTGTGACAGTGTTGGTAAATTCTGGACTCAAGTTCTCTGAAATTAGCCTTTAACTTTCTTAGGGAGTTTGGTCTCAGCTGAAACCCAACCATGGAAATAGCAAATAATTAAAACCAACCAACCAAAACCTCCCAGCTTTTGAGATTTGTTGCTATCGTTAATAATTTACTAGAGGGGGAAAATGCCATCAGTGTTTGGGAGCCAATGGTCAAGAGCAACATACTCAAAACGAATTAATTTTAAAAGACCCACAGGCTCTATGTAGGTCAGCATTATTGCATAAGTGTGTTTAACGGGTCCAGGTTTTACTACTTTCCTGACTGCAAACACTGAATCACATCCATTTCTACCTCAAATTGCGCCTATCTCAGAAAAGCAGCTCTTCCCACACTCAGTAAGAGCTAATACTGGCATTGTAATGTAAATAAAAGTACCCAGAGGGAGAGGAGATGAACGCACGGGTTTCCACAGACTCCATCAGTGACATGCAGGAAGAGCTCCAGGAGAAGGCCAGGCAGAGAGCTGCTGTGAAGATGAGCAGCATGATTTTCTGCTTTACCTCTGTGAGCAGAAGTATCTTGGAGAATAGTTATTAGCAAATAATTTGCTTTATGAGTGAGGGGAGAAGCCTGGGCCTGGAAATCACTGGGAGGTTTCCCTCTTCCTCCTCAGCTACAGAACTCAGAAAGTTCATACCCACCTAATATCTGTGAGAAAGCATGATCGTTTCATGAAAATACTGCTGCAAGAACTTCTGCAAGCACAGACAGTTATTTCTGTTGCTTGGAATACTGTAACTATTAACAAACCAACCATTTAAACTAATAGGGTACTTGGTTTTCTGGTGCTGTTTATTTTACTGTATTCAAACAGGAAAATGACATTTCAAGGATCAACACTTTATTATAAACTAATACCTTTCCTAGTAACTGAGGTTTTCCTGTAATTCCCAACCTGGCTCTCACTCTGATTGAAAGGCTGAGTTAATTTCTCAGTGGAACAGCAGCTGAGAGAAGGATAGGAGAAAAAGAAAGAAACCTGAGATAAGGCTGTATAAACTTGAATTGTCTTCTAATTTGGTAAAGGCAGATTGAGTGACATAATATGAATTTTAACCAGAACTTGTGCTGGGGGATATTTCTGAAGAAATTGTTTTGTTGAAATCTGTGGAAAAGATTTATTTTATGATAGCTTATGGAAAAGAAGGAAGAGGAGAGGAAGATCCAGCACTCCAGCAGTCACACACAGCCTGGGAGCCTCACTTCTGCCATGGCTTAGCATCACCAGGGCCGGGAAATTAACTTTAGTAAGAGTTCTGCCCTCAACATATAGGGTCAGATTTAAGCACTTACTAAATGTGGACCTTCTCACACACTATTATTGAAAAGGGTCTTCTTCAGAATGTACCTGGAAAAAAATTAGTGCCTTTCTTACAGCTTCTGGTGACATAATGAAAGGTTTTCAGAGCGTCATTTGTCTGGCAGAGTCTTTCTGAGAACTAAACGAAAATGTTTGAGTTCTTTGTTGAATTGGGCCCATGACAGAAGAGTGCTAGGATTTCTTTTTTTTTTTTTTTGCTAGATCTCGACCATTTCTTAAGACTAAGGCTTTCTTTCAGTCAGAGACTTAAATTTATCACAGCTAATTGGTTTTCCTGTTTCTGTCCAGAAGCATTTACATTTTTAGATTCCTATAATAATATATACCACTGATATTTTTGTATTGACATGAAAGTGACATAATACTTGACTATACTTTCTTAAGAAAAATCTTTTTGCTATTCACTTATTGATCTTTGTAAGTCATCTGAAGTAAAAGGGTAAAGGGTTCTATGTCCCACGGAAATGCAATACCAGTGACTTCCAAATGTGGCTGAACTAAACTATCAACAATGCAATATACATTAGACCATAACAAATAACCAATAAGATAAACCAGTGATCATAACTATACATTTCCATGTATAAATCACCTTCTGCAAAAAGCTCCTATTCTAATTTTTCTCTTTCACCTAATTTCCTTAAGGATACCTTTATGTACAACACTACTACAAATTACTTTTCCACTTCCGATTTTTAATTACTTAGGACAGAAATCAGATCTTATTTCTAAAATATCACTCTTATTTACATTGCTAAATGGAAAAAGAGAATAAATTTGACCTGTCAATGCTATCAGCTCAGTTTTCTGCAATCTAAGTTAAACACCTGTACAATTTCAAACTCTGAACTGCTGCAGAAATGCTCTGCCAAATCCAGGATGCTGCAGACCAAGGTTTTGCAGCCTTCTGTCAGGTTGCTGGGAGCTGGAGCACAGTCCCTGCAGCTGCCATGCAGGCTGGAGTGTGCTGGTTGCTGCTGGGCAGCAGCTGTACCGAGTGCTGTTCTATAGAAGATAGGTAGAGAGATAAATAGAGAGAAACAGAGAAAATGAAAAGGCTTTTTTCACTGATATAGCTTAGAGAAGACCCAGAGCAGCTCTAAGCTATGGTGTGGCGTAGTTTGAGATATTTCCTTCCCTTACACAATCGAATCTTTTCTTACCCCCACTCCCTCAGAAGAAAAAGAGACTGTCTTGGTAAACACCATTTGCTCCTGACCTGGCAGCTGTCCTTGTTCTTTATGGTGCACAGAGATCATACAGAATAGACACCTACACCTGTGCAAAACCATCCCTCACCACTGCTCTCCTACAAGATACTAAATGTACTCCAAACCAGCCACCCTACACCTGTGGAACCATGCAAGAGGGCTTCTGCTGTGGGATCCATGGGCAGGAACAGCTCTCCTCTCTGCCTCAGCAGTCCTTGCCAGCAATGGCAGGACAGCTGATGCACTAGGCAGGCTGAATATCTATTAGTTTTATCAAAACTTGTAGAAGATTCCTGTTACAATGCACACAAACTTCTTCTCAGTCTACCTTTGCAGCCCCTTGGCCCTACAATCTCGTTTGCCCCTACATGCACAGAAGTTTGTAATTGATGCACACTCCACTCTCCATCCCAGCATTCCTACTGACAGGTTGGAATCAGATCATACAAGTGAAACATGTTGATAGCTAAACTATTGTGATTTCAACAGACTTTTTCCTGTAATAATAACTTCAATCAACAATCAAGGTTTCTTTCTCAGTATTGTTGTTTGCATTATGTGGCATTTTAATCCATTGTATACTAATTCCAGTTCTGCATTAATTGTATGTTTCTGTACGGTAATTAACTAATCACTATGTCACTCCCTCTCTATTATGAATAACCTCATTAATTCAAGACTGAAAGCATGGTGCCTGCTGCCATTGCTATCAATTTTCTTGGTTCTTTCTGCTGCTTCTTGACTTATAATCAAATATGAAACTCATGTATTTTTAAATACTCTGTCTTCTGTTTCTCCCACTGAAAAATTCATTGTGCTAGCAAGCCCTTTAAAATAATGTTTATTCATTATGCATTTCTTTGCTAGGCAATCAAGAGCTGTTACAATAAAGCGTGTGACTCGCTCTCTTTATGGCAGCGATTCTGCTGTGTCAACGTCTCCATTTTAATCCCAAGTTTACTAGAAATTAGAATTTAGATCTAAAATTTAGCTCCAAGGTTAAAGGCACCATCGGACATCTTTGGGGGGGGGGGGAG